>JARQOC010000003.1:352941179-353206179 GCA_033576535.1 Allobates femoralis | reverse complement strand
TGCCCATTTTAGGACCACTCTCATAACTGGCGATAGGGTATGGATCGCTGACATTTGTGAGGTTTTTGAAAACTTTGATTACTACTATTCCAATATCGTGAGCAGTGAAAATATTTGTTTTATGTATTATTTATTACTAGATGGCGGACCGATTCTAAAGAATCGGGTATTCTAGCCTATGGTTAACAGGGTATACGGGGGCTCAGTGGTTAGCAGACTATACAGAGGCTCAGTGGTTAGCAGAGTATAGAGGCGGCTCTGTGGTTAGCAGAGTATAGAGGCGGCTCTGTGGGTAGCAGAGTATACAGGCTGCTCTGTGGGTAGTACAGTATACAGGCGGGTCTGTGGGTAGCAGAGTATAGAGGCGGGTCTGTGGGTAGCAGAGTATAAAGGCGGCTCTGTGGGTAGCAGAGTATAGATGCGGGTCTTGTGGTAGCAGAGTATACAGGCGGTTCTGTGGGTAGCAGAGTATACAGGCAGATATGTGGGTAGCAGAGTATACAGGCGGCTCTGTGGGTAGCAGAGTATACAGGGAGCTCTGTGGGTAGTAGAGTATACAGGCGGCTCTGTGGGTAGCAGAGTATACAGGCGGCTCTGTGGGTAGCAGAGTATACAGGCGGGTCTGTAGGTAGCAGAGTATACAGAAGGCTCTGTGGGTAGCAGAGTATACAGGCTGCTTTGTGGGTAGCAGAATATACAGAAGGCTCTGAGGGTAGCAGAGTATGCAGGCGGGTCTGTGGGTAGCAGAGTATACGGAAGGCTCTGTGGCTAGCAGAGTATACAGAAGGCTCTGTGGGTAGCAGATTATACAGGCGGCTCTGTGGGTAGCAGAGTATACACGCGGCTCTGTGGGTAGCAGAGTATACAGGCGGCTCTGTGGGTAGCATATTATACAGGCGGGTCTGTGGGTAGCAGAGTATACAGGCTGGTCTGTGAGTAGCAGAGTATAGAGAAGGCTCTGTGGGTAGCAGATTATACAGGCGGGTCTGTGGGTAGCAGAGTATACAGAAGGCTCTGTAGGTAGCAGATTATACAGGCGGCTCTGTGGGTAGCAGAGTATACAGGCGGCTCTGTGGGTAGCAGAGTAAAGAGGCGGGTCTGTGGGTAGCAGAGTATACAGGCGGCTCTCTGGGTAGCAGAGTATAAAGGCGGCTCTGTGGGTAGCAGAGTATACAGGCGGCTCTGTGGGTAGCAGAGTATACAGGCGGCTCTGTGGGTAGCAGAGTATACAGGCAGCTCTGTGGGTAGCAGAGTATACAGGCGGCACTGTGGGTAGCAGAGTATACAGGCGGCTCTGTGGGTAGCAGAGTATACAGGTGGCTCTGTGGGTAGCAGAGTATACAGGCGGGTCTGTGGGTAGCAGAGTATACAGGCGGGTCTGTGGGTAGCAGAGTATACAGGCGGGTCTGTGAGTAGCAGAGTATACAGGCGGCTCTGTGGGTAGCAGAGTATACAGAAGTCTCTGTGGGTAGCAGATTATACAGGCGGGTCTGTGGGCAGCAGATTATACAGGTGGATCTCTGGGTAGCAGAGTATAGAGGCGGGTCTGTGGGTAGCAGAGTATACAGGCGGTTCTGTGGGTAGCAGAGTATACAGGCGGATATGTGGGTAGCAGAGTATACAGGCGGTTCTGTGGGTAGCAGAGTATACAGGCGGCTCTGTGGGTAGCAGAGTATACAGGTGGCTCTGTGTGTAGCAGAGTATACAGGCGGGTCTGTGGGTAGCAGAGTATACAGGCGGGTCTGTGGGTAGCAGAGTATACAGGCGGGTCTGTGAGTAGCAGAGTATACAGGCGGCTCTGTGGGTAGCAGAGTATACAGAAGTCTCTGTGGGTAGCAGATTATACAGGCGGGTCTGTGGGCAGCAGATTATACAGGTGGATCTCTGGGTAGCAGAGTATAAAGGCGGCTCTGTGGGTAGCAGAGTATACAGGCGGCTCTGTGGGTAGCAGAGTATACAGGCGGCTCTGTGGGTAGCAGAGTATACAGGTGGCACTGTGGGTAGCAGAGTATACAGGCGGCACTGTGGGTAGCAGAGTATACAGGCGGGTCTGTGGGTAGCAGAGTAAAGAGGCGGGTCTGTGGGTAGCAGAGTATACAGGCGGCTCTCTGGGTAGCAGAGTATAAAAGGCGGCTCTGTGGGTAGCAGAGTATACAGGTGGCTCTGTGGGTAGCAGAGTATACAGGCGGCTCTGTAGGTAGCAGAATATACAGGCGGCACTGTGGGTAGCAGAGTATACAGGCAGCACTGTGGGTAGCAGAGTATACAGGTGCCACTGTGGGTAGCAGAGTATACAGGCGGCTCTGTGGGTAGCAGAGTATACAGGGGTCTTTGAGTGGCAGAGTATACAGGCGGCTCTGTGGGTAGCAGAGTATACAGAAGGCTCTGTGGGTAGCAGAGTATACAGGTGGGTCGGTGGGTAGCAGATTATACAGGCGGGTCTGTGGGTAGCATATTATGCAGGCGGGTCTGTGGGTAGCAGAGTATACAGGGGGTCTGTGGGTAGCAGAGTATAGAGAAAGCTCTGTGGGTAGCATATTATACAGGCGGGTCTGTGGGTAGCAGAGTATACAGAAGGCTCTGTAGGTAGCAGGTTATACAGGCGGCTCTGTGGGTAGCAGAGTATACAGGCGGCTCTGTGGGTAGCAGAGTAAAGAGGCGGGTCTGTGGGTAGCAGAGTATACAGGCGGCTCTCTGGGTAGCAGAGTATGAAGGCGGCTCTGTGGGTAGCAGAGTATACAGGCGGATCTGTGGGTAGCAGAGTATACAGGCGGCTCTGTGGGTAGCAGAGTATACAGAAGGCTCTGTTGGTAGCAGAGTATACAGGTGGGTCTGTGGGCAGCAGATTATACAGGCAGGTCTGTGGGTAGCAAAGTATACAGAAGGCTCTGTGGGTAGCAGATTATACAGGCGGGTCTGTGGGTAGCAGAGTATACAGAAGGCTCTGTGGGTAGCAGATTATACAGGCGGGTCTGTGGGTAGCAGAGTATACAGAAGGCTCTGTGGATTGCAGATTATACAAGCGGGTCTGTGGGTAGCAGAGTATACAGAGGGCTCTGTGGGTAGCAGATTATACAGGCGGCTCTGTGGGTAGCAGAGTAAAGAGGCGGCTCTGTGGGTAGCAGAGTATACAGGCGGCTCTGTGGGTAGCAGAGTATACAGGCAGCTCTGTGGGTAGCAGAGTATACAGGCGGCTCTGTGGGTAGCAGAGTATAGAGGCGGGTCTGTGGGTAGCAGAGTATACAGGTGGGTCTGTGGGTAGGAGAGTATACAGGCGGGTCTGTGGGTAGCAGAGTATACAGGCGTGTCTGTCGGCAGTAGAGTAAACAGGCAGGTCTGTGGGTAGTAGAGTATAGAGGCGGGTCTGTTGGTAGCAGAGTATACAGGCGGCTCTGTGGGTAGCAGAATAACAGGCGGGTTTGTGGGTAGCAGAGTATACAGAAGGCTCTGTAGGTAGCAGATTATACAGGCGGCTCTGTGGTAGCAGAGTATACGGCGGCTCTGTGGGTAGCAGAGTAAAGAGGCGGTCTGTGGGTAGCAGAGTATACAGGCGGCTCTGTGGTAGCAGATATAAAGGCGGCTCTGTGAGTAGCAGAGTATACAGGCGCTCTGTGGTAGCAGAGTATACAGGCGGCTCTGTGGGTACAGTATCAGGCAGCTCTGTGGGTAGCAAGTATACAGGCGGCACTGGTAGCAGAGTATACAGGCGGCTTGTGGGTAGCAGAGTATACAGGTGGCTCTGTGGGTAGCAGAGTAACAGGCGGTCTGTGGGTAGCAGAGTATACAGGCGGGTCTGTGGGTAGCAGAGTAATACAGGCGGGTCTGTGAGTAGCAGAGTATACAGGCGGCTCTGTGGGTAGCAGAGTATACAGAAGTCTCTGTGGGTAGCAGATTATACAGGCGGGTCTGTGGGCAGCAGATTATACAGGTAGATCTCTGGGTAGCAGAGTATAAAGGCGGCTCTGTGGGTAGCAGAGTATACAGGCGGCTCTGTGGGTAGCAGAGTATACAGGCGGCTCTGTGGGTAGCAGAGTATACAGGCGGGCACTGTGGGTAGCAGAGTATACAGGCGGACTGTGGGTAGCAGAGTATACAGACGGGTCTGTGGGTAGCAGAGTAAAGAGGCGGGTCTGTGGGTAGCAGAGTATACAGGCGGCTCTCTGGGTAGCAGAGTATAAAGGCGGCTCTGTGGGTAGCAGAGTATACAGGTGGCTCTGTGGGTAGCAGAGTATACAGGCGGCTCTGTAGGGTAGCAGAATATACAGGCAGCACTGTGGGTAGCAGAGTATACAGGCAGCACTGTGGGTAGCAGAGTATACAGATGCCACTGTGGGTAGCAGAGTATACAGGCGGCTCTGTGGGTAGCAGAGTATACAGGCGGGTCTTTGAGGTGCAGAGTATACAGGCGGCTCTGTGGGTAGCAGAGTATACAGAAGGCTCTGTGGGTAGCAGAGTATACAGGTGGGTCTGTGGGTAGCAGATTATACAGGCGGGTCTGTGGGTAGCATATTATGCAGGCGGGTCTGTGGGTAGCAGAGTATACAGGCGGGTCTGTGGGTAGCAGAGTATAGAGAAAGCTCTGTGGGTAGCTATTATACAGGCGGGTCTGTGGGTAGCAGAGTATACAGAAGGCTCTGTAGGTAGCAGGTTAACAGGCGGCTCTGTGGGTAGCAGAGTATAAGGCGGCTCTGTGGGTAGCAGAGTAAAGAGGCGGGTCTGTGGGTAGCAGAGTATACAGGCGGCTCTTGGGTAGCAGAGTATGAAGGCGGCTCTGTGGGTAGCAGAGTATACAGGCGGATCTGTGGGTAGCAGAGTATACAGGCGGTCTGTGGGTAGCAGAGTATACAGAAGGCTCTGTTGGTAGCAGAGTATACAGGTGGGTCTGTGGGAGCAGATTATACAGGCAGGTCTGTGGGTAGCAAAGTATACAGAAGGCTCTGTGGGTAGCAGATTATACAGGCGGGTCTGTGGGTAGCAGAGTATACAGAAGGCTCTGTGGGTAGCAGATTATACAGGCGGGTCTGTGGGATAGCAGAGTTACAGAAGGCTCTGTGGATTGCAGATTATACAAGCGGGTCTGTGGGTAGCAGAGTATACAGAGGGCTCTGTGGGTAGCAGATTATACAGGCGGCTCTGTGGGTAGCAGAGTAAAGAGGCGGGCTCGTGGGTAGCAGAGTATACAGGCGGCTCTGTGGGTAGCAAAGTATACAGGCAGCTCTGTGGGTAGCAGAGTATACAGGCGGCTCTGTGGGTAGCAGAGTATAGAGGCGGGTCTGTGGGTAGCAGAGTATACAGGTGGGTCTGTGGGTAGGAGAGTATACAGGCGGGTCTGTGGGTAGCAGAGTATACAGGCGTGTCTGTCGGCAGTAGAGTAAACAGGCAGGTCTGTGGGTAGTAGAGTATAGAGGCGGGTCTGTTGGTAGCAGAGTATACAGGCGGCTCTGTGGGTAGCAGAATATACAGGCGGGTTTGTGGGTAGCAGAGTATACAGGCGGTTCTGTGGGTAGCAGAGTATACAGGCGGGTCTGTGGGTAGCAGAGTATACAGGCGGCTCTGTGGGTAGCAGATTATACAGGCGGCTCTGAGGGTAGTAGAGTATACAGATGGCTCTGAGGGTAGTAGATTATACAGGGGGATCTGTGGGTAGCAGAGTATACAGAAGGCTCTTTGGGTAGCAGAGTATACAGAAGGCTCTGTGGGTAGCAGATTATACAGGCGGCTCTGTGGGTAGCAGAGTAAACAGGCGGGTCTGTGGGTAGCAGAATATACAGGCATCTCTGTGGGTAGCAGTGTATAGAGCTGGCTCTGTGGGTAGCAGTGTATAGAGGTGGCTCTGTGGGTAGCAGAGTATACAGGTGGGTCTGTGGGTAGCAGAGTTTACAGGCGGGTCTGTGGGTAGCAGAGTATACAGGTGTGTCTGTGGGCAGCAGAGTATACAGGCGGGTCTGTGGGTAGCAGAGTATAGAGGCGGGTCTGTTGGTAGCAGAGTATACAGAAGGCTCTGTGGGTAGCAGATTATACAGGCGTCTCTGTGGGTAGCAGAGTATACAGGCGGATCTGTGGGTAACAGAGTATACAGGCTGCTCTGTGGGTAGCAGAGTATACAGGCGGCTCTGTGGGTAGCAGAGTTCACAGGCGGCTCTGAGGGTAGCAGAGTATACAAAGGCTCTGTGAGTAGCAGATTATACAGGCGGCTCTGTGGGTAGCAGAGTATACAGGCGGCTCTGTGAGTAGCAGAGTATTCAGGCGGCTCTGAGGGTAGCAGAGTATACAGGCAGCTCTGTGGGTAACAGAGTATACAGGCAGCTCTGTGGGTACCAGAGTATAGAGGCGGCTCTGTGGGTAGCAGAATATAGAGGCGGCTCTGTGGATAGCAGAGTTTGATGTGGGCGGGGAGGGGCTGGAGGGGTGAGGAGAGGTGGCGCTGGAGGGGTGAGGAGGGTGGCGCTGGAGGGGTGAGGAGAGGTGGCGCTGGAGGGGTGAGGGAGAGGTGGCGCTGAAGGGGTGAGGAGAGGTGCGGCTGGAGGGGTGAGGAGAGGCGGCGCTGGAGGGGTGAGGAGAGGTGGCGCTGGAGGGGTAAGGAGAGGTGGCACTGGAGGGGTGAGGAGAGGTGGCACTGGAGGGGTGAGGGGAGGTGGCTGGAGGGGTGAGGAGAGGTGGCTGGAGGGGTGAGGAGAGGTCCTGCTGGATGGGTGAGGAGAGCAGAGGTGGAGGGGTGAGGAGAGGTGGCGCTGGAGGGGTAAGGAGAGGTGGCTGGAAGGGTGAGGAGAGGTGGCTGGAGGGGTGAGGAGAAGGTCCTCCTGGAGGGATGAGGAGAGGTGGCGCTGGAGGGGTGAGGAGAGGTCCTGTGGAGGGGTGAGGAGAGGGGCGCTGGGGAGGGGTGAGGAGAGGTGGCGCTGGAGGGGTGAGGAGAGGTGGCATTGGAGGGGTGAGTAGAGGTGGCGTTTGAGGTGTGAGGAGAGGTGGCTGGAGGGGTGAGGGGAGGTGGCTGGAGGGGTGAGGAGAGGTCCTGCAGGAGAGGTGAGGAGAGGTGGGGCTGGAGGGTTGAGGAGAGGTGGCTGGAGGGGTGAGGAGAGGTCGCTGGAGGGGTGAGGAGAGGTGGCTGAAGGGGTGAGGAGAGGTCCTGCTGGAGGGGTGATGAGAGGTGGCGCTGAAGGGGTGAGGAGAGGTCTGCTGGTGGGGTGGGAGGAGAGGTGGCGCTGGAGGGGTGAGGAGAGGTGGCGCTGGAGGGGTGAGGAGAGGTGGCGTTGGAGGGGTGAGGAGAGGTGGCGTTGGAGGTGTGAGGAGAGGTGGCTGGAGGGGTGAGGGGAGGTGGCTGGAGGGGTGAGGAGAGGTCCTGCTGGAGGGGTGAGGAGAGGTGGGGCTGGAGGGGTGAGGAGAGGTTGCTGGAGGGGTGAGGATAGGTCGCTGGAGGGGTGAGGAGAGGTGGCTGAAGGGGTGAAGAGAGGTCCTGCTGGAGGGGTGAGGAGAGGCGGCACTGGAGGGTTGAGGAGAGGTGGCTGGAGGGGTGAGGGGAGGTGGCTGGAGGGGTGAGGAGAGGTCCTGCTGGAGGGGTGAGGAGAGGTGGCGCTGGAGGGGTGAGGAGAGGTGGCGCTGGAGGGGTGAGGAGAGGTGTCGCTGGAGGGGTGAGGAGAGGTGGCGCTGGAGGGGTGAAGGGAGGTGGCTGGAGGGGTGAGGAGAGGTGGCTGGAGGGGTGAGAGGTCCTGCTGGAGGGGTGAGGAGAGCAGAGGCTGGAGGGGTGAGGAGAGGTGGCGCTGGAGGGGTGAGGAGAGGTGGCTGGAGGGGTGAGGAGAAGGTCCTCCTGGAGGGGATGAGGAGAGGTGGCGCTGGAGGGGTGAGGAGAGGTCCTGCAGGAGAGGTGAGGAGAGGTGGGGCTGGAGGGGTGAGGAGAGGTGGCTGGAGGGGTGAGAGGTCCTGCTGGAGGGGTTAGGAGAGCAGAGGCTGGAGGGGTGAGGAGAGGTGGCGCTGGAGGGGTGAGGAGAGGTGGCTGGAAGGGTGAGGAGAGGTGGCTGGAGGGGTGAGGAGAACGTCCTCCTGGAGGGATGAGGAGAGGTGGCGCTGGAGGGGTGAGGAGAGGTCCTGCTGGAGGGGCGAGGAGAGTGGCGCTGGAGGGGTGAGGAGAGGTGGGGCTGGAGGGGTGAGGAGAGGTGGCGTTGGAGGGTGAGTAGAGGTGGCGTTGGAGGTGTGAGGAGAGGTGGCTGGAGGGGTGAGGGGAGGTGGCTGGAGGGTGAGGAGAGGTCTGCAGGAGAGGTGAGGAGAGGTGGGGCTGGAGGGGTGAGGAGAGGTGGCTGGAGGGGTGAGGAGAGGTCCTGCAGGAGAGGTGAGGAGAGGTGGGGCTGGAGGGGTGAGGAGAGGTGGCTGGAGGGTGTGAGGAGAGGTGGCTGGAGGGGTGAGGAGAGGTGGCTGGAGGGGTGAGGAGAGGTGGCTGGAGGGGTGAGGAGAGGTCGCTGGAGGGTGAGGAGAGGTGGCTGAAGGGGTGAGGAGAGGTCCTGCTGGAGGGGTGAGGAGAGGCGGCGCTGGAGGGGTGAGGAGAGGTGGCTGGAGGGGTGAGGAGATGTGGCGCTGGAGGGCTGAGGAAAGGAGGCTGGAGGGGTGAGGAGAGGTGGCTGGAAGGGTGAGGAGAGGTCCTGCTGGAGGGGTGAGGAGAGGTGGCTGGAGGGGTGGGGAGAGAGGAAGCTGGAGCGGCGACATCACCGCTCGGCACACCTCTCCTCCTGCAGGCTGCAAACCCTCTCTCCCTCCGTGCAGGCTGCACAGCAGCGGTCTCCGTATCCCCGGGGCCACTTGGCCTCCTGCTCGGCGTCCGGCAGAGGGCTGAGCCCCAGAGGCTCGGGGCAGTCCAGGAGCGGAGGCCGGTCCGTGTGGCCGCCATTACGCAGAGAGGCGTCATCAGCCCTGGGCGCCAGAAGTGAAGGGGAGGAGCCTGCACCTGTGAAATCGGCCGGGGCTAATGCCGGTCGTCTCCCGAAGTGGTGTGTGCCGGGCGTCTCCCGCCCGTGATGTCTGTGTGTTTTGGGCAGTGAAGAGGCGGCCGTAAGCGTGGCAGGGCTGGCTGAGTCCTGCTCCGCTTACGGACGCCATGTTGGTCCACCCTGGACGGGTGTAGCACTGTGGTGACGTCACTTTAGCCATGACAAAGTGACGGAAGTCGTGGCCAAAGTGACGGAAGTGGCCTTGGGGTTTTATATATTAGATTATAGAGCGATTTATTCTGTGCTACTTTACATGTGAAAAGGGGCACACATAAATAAGTTATAATAATTATGAACAATACAAGGCACAAATGATGCCATTATCAGCTTAACTATCCTACTGTCTATTGAAATGCTTGCTGCACAATCTGAAAGATGAAGCTTTGAATGCCTAGCTGGCAGCTATTGAGCAAGATTTTCCAATAATTGATACTACCCAGCACAGCCAATATTTTAAGCCCGCATTGGGTGATGATGAGGTAAAGGAGGGGGAGGAAGAAGAGAAGGTACATGACTTGATAATCTGTAATACAGAGGCAACTACCAACCCCAGCTTCGTGTCTTTCCAGAATGAATGGTCTGAAGAGGAGGAGCAGGAGGAGGAGGCAAGGCAGCATGAGAAAGAGAGGATGTTTACTGTTTGTCCTAGTGGTGATGCTGAACCTTTGTCTGTTTGTAGTTTGCCACACGGCACAGTTCATGTCCAACTGACTTTCCCAATACCCTTGTGTGTTAGATATTTAACATATATAACAACAAATACTGCTTGTACACCCTCCTCGACCCACTGTACAAGGAGAAATTCCCTTCTCTCATTTCTGAGTCAGAAAATGGTTGCAAAATGGAATCATTCAATGGGGTTCGTTGTAGATCACTTGATGAAAAGATCACGCGATCACCCTCAGATAACTCTGGCAGCAGAAGTACCGCTTATTTTCAGCACCAAAAATTGCAGGGTAGGGACCCAGACATTAGATGCAACACAGGGAGGTGTAAAATGTACCAAAACTTGGATAATTTAAATAAACCATCACATTAACAAGTGCTATCTCTGTGTGTAACTATGACAAGGAGGGAAAAGTTGACCAAGATGGTGAAGGAGTAGTTAAAGTGAACCTGTCACCTCCTAAAAGCCACCTAACCTATCAATACGAGTCCCTGCACCTTCCTATTACGATTATAACTATCGCTATCTCTGCTAAATGCTTGTTTTCAATGTTCTAAAAAATGTTTTTATACTTACTCATTAAGATGATAATGAAGCGTGGGGCTATATGCAATAGTCCCCCTGGGCGTGTTGGTTTGCACCCTCCATGATACTTTATCACGCCCCGGTGGGCGTGATATTGTAATAAGAATCCTCTCTGCCTTAGCCTGTGTCTGACGTCGCTCTCCAGTTCCGGATATGACGTGAATCTCGTAAATTCCGGTTCTAATGACGTCAATACACCTTCAAGCTTTAAGCCGGCCACTATAAGAAGTTGTACCAACGTGATCAGAATGGGAATGACGCGATTCGCGTCATACCGGAACTGGAGAGCGACGTCAGACACAGGCTGGGGCAGAGAGAATTCTTATTACAATATCAGAGAAAGGGATAGTTATAATGGTAATAGGAAGGTACAGGGATATGATAGGTTAGGTGGCTTTTAGGAGGTGACAGGTCAGGTCTTTCCTGGACAACTTTGCTTGTTCAGATGTTTTAGATAACACTATGTAACAAATTTTTATACATTTTTTGTTCCTGGGTACATAGTGTGTTTTCCTAACCCATTATGCCTAAAACAAATAGAAAATAGTTGTCGTTCCACAAAAACTTTGCTTCTGTGATCAGGACAATGACATTGTCTCAGTATTGAATACGAATTGAGAATTTTCCCGAAACAGCCAAATTTCAAAATTTCATTGTCCTGATCACAGAAGCAAAGTTTTTGTGGAACAACAACTATTTTCTATTTGTTTCAGGCATAACGGGTTAGGAAAACACTCTTTGTATCCAGGAACAAAAAAAAATAAAAATTTGTTACATAGTGTAATTTCCTTTTTGACACAATAAATATGAAATTTTTCGCTGCTGTGGTCATAAAATCAAAGTTTGTGCTGAATGTAGTCGTTTTTCCATAGTCTTTACACATAAGCAGTTGAAATATTACACTTGGAAGCCAGGAAAAAAATTGTGTTACATGGTGTAATTTGTAAAAAGTTACTTTTACCAAAAGTTGCATTTTTTTTTCTTGTTTTAGCACATAGTGCTCCAGTCTGTTTTACAGTAAAGTTTCTAAAGTTTTCAATTTACAGTAGTTCATTTTTGTAACCTTTTGTATTGGATTTGTTACATTTCAGGCTGATCATGCACATACACTGGTTAAAGACAAAACACCATTTTTGCTGTGCCAAATACTGAATATATACCTCATATGTGCCATGTTGAATTTGATCCAACAAACATCAGCAAATACCACAAAACTAAGACGCCAAAGTGACTTCCATAATTCCGTATGGTGATTCAGGTTCACAGTGTACCACAGCCGGCTCTCTGTTGATGCAGAATCAGAAAATACAATAAAAAATATATCGCTAGTGGATTTCTGATGGTGGACATCTTTTACTGTTTTGAAAAGATTTTTGGTGCTTTTTTAAAGAGGACTTGTCACCCCCCCTGGTGCATGGCAAACTAAATACAGCACTGAATGCAGCATGTCTGTTGCATTGAGGGAAGGGGTCCCCCATGTCTCTAGCTCCCCTGTAAGCTTTAAAAAAAAAGACTTTTGAAACTTTACAGTTAAAGAGGGCCTGTCACCTCCCATAGATGATGATCTAATTGCAGCACGGAATGCAGCATTTCTATATTGTGGACAGCTCTGAAACAGCAGGCAGATCACTGGCTCACACCGCTGAACCTACAGCCAGGCATTGTCGTGTGTGACAATGACCGGAACCTTATGGCGGCTCTGAGGCAAGGCAAGCTGACACATGTTCCATGCATGGCCCATGTGCTCAACCTCGTGGTTCAGCGGTTTATTAAATCCTACCCGGAGCTGTCTGAACTGCCTTTCAGCGGCGTTTGCAGCTTCCGGCTCATAGACTGGCGTGTGATGTCCCCACGTGTTGGAATTCCACACTGCACATGTTGGTCAGGATTTGTGAGCAGAAGAGGGCAGTTGTTGAGTACCAGCATCAACTAGGCCATCGGTATACGGTTCAAATTCCACACATAAGACCACAGGAGTGGACATGGATTTCCGACATATGTACCGTCCTACAAAACTTTGAGGACTCCACCAAGATAGTGAGCGGCGATAACGCTATCATTAACGTCACCATCCCGCTTTTCTGTCTTCTAAAACGCTCTCTGCTCAAAATCAAAGACGATGCATAGCAGGCAGAGCAGGATGAGTTCCAGCAAGAAACCGTACTGGGTGATTACACGTAGGCCCAGCCTCATTTCATCCCAACGTGCAATGGAGGACTATGACGAGGAGGAGGATAAAGAAAAGGAGCTACTTTCATTCGGAATTGATGGTAATACATGCACAACCGTCAGACTGTCGGTTGAGCGTGGATGGCCAGAGGCCAGGGGAGAGGGGGAGGGGAAGGAGGAGGTCAGCATGGCCAGTCATGCTGTTGGTGAGGACCCGGAAGTCTTGGCTGTTAACAGTCTAGCGCACATGGCTGACTTTATGTTACGCTGCCTGTGTCGTGACCCTCGTGTTATCAAGATCTTGACGGACACTCATTACTGGTTGGTGACACTTTTAGACACACGCTACAAAGAGAACTTTATTTCTTTTATTCCCAAAGCGGAGAGGTCTACAAAAATGCTGCAGTACCAGAAGGCCATAGTGGTGGAATTATTAAAAAAATTCCCTTCTGAAAACGCTAGCGGCAGAGGTCACGATTCAGTGGACAATCAAGGCGTCCGGCAGAGAGAGGCACAAGTTCAATCCAGCAGAGGTAGGGGAACACTCTCAAAGATCTGGGACACTTTTCTCAGCACCTCACGTACCACAGGCCCTGAGGTACGGGGTAGTGTCACAAGGAATGCAAAGTTTGCAAAGGTGCTGAGGGAGTACCTTGCTGATCGTACTAAAGTGCTCCTAGACTCCTCTGTGCCTTATAATTATTGGGTATCCAAGCTGGACACGTGGCAGGAATTGGCTCTCTATGCCTTGGAAGTCCTGGCCTGCCCTGCCGCTAGCGTTTTGTCAGAGCGTGTTTTTAGTGCCGCAGGTGGAATCATTACAGATAAACGCAACCGCCTGTCAACTGAAAATGCTGACAGGCTGACTTTAATTAAGATGAACAAGGGTTGGATTGGGCCTGACTTCACCACACCACCACCAAATGATAGCGGAATTTAAATTTTGTGCCGGTAGATTGCCATGCTCCTCCGCACACCCACACATCGGTACGCACTTCATGTGTTTGGCTACTTGCTGTACTGCTCCTCCTTCTCCTCATCCGCCACCATCATATAATCAGTGTGACCGTGGTTCATGATGCCACAAAACCATAAATTATTTACATCATATTTATGATGATGATGCACCTAACCGTTCTAAAGTTAGTCATTAGTTTCATGTATACACCCCAGGGGTAAATGTTTTAGTCCATGCTTCCAGAATGGACATTACAAGTACAGGAGACCCGCTCCTTTGTGATGGGAACAATTTTTATAGGCTCTCTTCCATGTTTCTTCCCAGGGGCATCGCAATGCCTCACAATTTTTGGCTTCCCTGCCTATGGCAATACTACAACAGACACACTTGCTTAAAATGGGCACATCATTTAAAGAGGCCCTCATGCACGCCTCCATCCAGTGCATATTGTCGTCTCCCAATTTTTGGCTTTCCTTCCTAGGGCAATACTAAAAAAGACACACTTGCTTACAATGGGCACATTTTTTTAAAGGCCTGATGCACGCCTCTATCCAGGGGCATCTTGGTGCCTCCAAACCTTTGTCTTCCCTGCCTAGGGCAATACAAAAAAAAGACACACTTGCTTACAATGGGCACATTTTTTTTGCCCTCATGCACGCCTCTATCCAGGGGCATCTTGGTGCCTCCAAACCTTTGGGAAATACTACAACAGACACATTTGCTTACAATGGGCACTTTTTTTTTAAAAGGCTCTCATGCACGTCTTTATCCAGGGGCATTGAAGTGCTACACAATTTTTGGCTTCCCTGACTAGGGAAATACTACAGCAGACACACTTGCTTAAAATGGGCACATCATTTAAAGAGGCCCTCATGCACGCCTCTATCCAGAGGCATATTGTTGCCTCCCAATTTTTGGCTTCCCTGCCTAGGACAATACAAAAAAAGACACACTTGCTTACAATGGGCACATTTTTTGAAAAGGCCCTCATGCACACCTCTATGCAGGGGTAGCTTGGTGCCTCCAAACTTTTGGCTTCCCTGCCTAGGGCAATACTAAAAACGACACACTTGCTTACAATGGGCACATTTTTTAAAAAGGCCCTCATGCACGCCTCTATGCAGGGGAATCTTGGTGGCTCCCAACATTTGGCTTCCCTCCATAGGGAAATACTACAACAGACCCACTTGCTTAAAATGGGCACATCATTTAAAGTGGCCCTCATGCACGTCTCTATCCAGGGGCATTGCAGTGCCTCCCAATTTTTGGCTTCCCTGCCTAGGGCAATGCTACAAAACACATAATCCAAAAAACTGACATACACCAACTCTGTCTCACAAGTGGGTATGAGCCCTTAATATTTTTTTCATGAAAATTCGTTTTGGTTTCATTTTGTAACGTTTTCTTGACAGTCCATAAAAGTGGCGTAATAGTCTGACAACATTGTTGAAATCAGTGACCTTGGGGTCTGAAATGCTTCCAGGGGTCTTCCCCATGCTGTTCCCATGTCATTTGAGCACTGTTCTGATACTTTTGTGCCATTTTTAGGGTTTTTCCATGCTGCCGTGGGCTATGTCAGAAAAATACTCGGGTCTCCCGTAGGATAACATTGGGCTCGGTGCTTGGGCCTAGTACACGAGTATCTTGGGATGCTCGGCCCGAGCTTCGAGCACCCGAGAATTTTAGTACTCGTTCATCACTACGCGAGGGTCACGGGACAGGCAGCGTAACATAAACTCAGCCATGAAGCACAAAAAATATAGTCAAACAAACATGAAAAAATACTTTGTTGTTGTTTTTAGGGAAAAAAAATACTTTGTTGTAAAGAAAAACATTAAAAAGCAAGTGCTGGTAAAAAAGTAGTAAAAACAGGGTACTTAGTTGATACGTTTTTTGCAAAAAATGTATGCTAAGCTGCTCTACCTCTCCACGGTAACCCTTGTCAGAGCAGTCCCTATCTGATGTATTAAAAAAACTGACCATGTGTATTAGTACCTACATGGGCAGGGTCCAGACAGGTCCAAGGTCTGACATGGACTGAATGCAGAAAACAGCTTTTTATCTGCAGGGCTCATGGGGGAAGGGCGGAGGCTTCCCCAATCTTGCAGAGGCTGAAGAAGTGCTGCAGTGCTTCCAGCTTGTGACTGATGTAGAGGCTGAAGAGGAGGTGGAGGCTGAGGAGCTGTAGACTATGGGGGCAACCCTGATTAAGTTAGGGCCCGCAATCCTTGGTGTCGGGAGGATGTGTTCCGTCACAAGGTCTGACTGGGTCCCGGCTTCCACTATGTTAACCCAGTGTGCCGTCAGCAAGATGTACCGTCCCTGCCCACAAACACTTGTCCACATGTCTGTGGTTAGGTGGACTTTACCAGTAACTGCATTGTTGATGGCACGGCTAATGTTTTGGGACACTTGCTTGTGTAATTCGGGGACGGCACACTGGGAGAAATAGTGGTGGCTGGGGACCGAGTAACGAGGGATGGCCACCATCAGGTTGTGGAATGCTTCCGTTTCCAGTAGTCTAAAAGGCAACATTTCGAGCGCAAGCAGTTGTGAAATGTGCAAATTCAGTAGTGTGGCCTGTGGGGTGTTGGCTGCATATTTTCGCTTGCGTTCCAAGGACTGGGGTATGGACAACTTAACGCTGTGCTGGGACAAGGACGTGGGAGTGGTTGGTCATGGTGGTATTTCAGAATGTGCAATGACAGGTGCAGGACAGGAGGCATCTTTGCATGCACTATGGACAGGGGATTGGCTTGCAAGCACAACAGTGGAAGAAACAGTGGTGTCACCCGCAGACACTGCTCCTGGACCCTGAGGTTCAGCCCATAACCCTGAAGTGGGACACCCACTTACTACTAATGGAAACATAGATTATTTAATGAGGCTCTCCGCCATGTGTATTCCAATGGGCATCGGAGTGCCTCACAATTTTTGGCAGCCCTGCATAAGGCAACACTATGGGAGACACACTTCCTTCCTAACAATGGGAACATTATTTAAAGAGGCCCTCCTCCACGTCACTTCAAAGGGGCATTGGAATGCCTCCCATTTTTTTTTTTTAAATCTTTAATGTAATACACCAACACCATCTCACAAGTGAGTATGAGCCCTTAACATTTTCCCCAGGAAAATCCATTTTGGTTTCGTTTTTGGACATTTTATTTTGAGTTTATAAAAGTGGTGTTATACTCAGACAACATTGTGACCTGGGAGTCAGAAATGCTTAAATTGGTCTTCCCCATGCTGTTCCTATGTCATTTGAGCACTGTTCTTATACATTTGTGACATTTTTAGGTTTATGCAGACTACCGGGGGTGCCACCAGAAAATTGCTCAAGTTTCCCATAGGTTAACATTGGGCTCGGTGCTCGGGTCAAGCACCCGAGCATCTTGATATGCTCAACTCAAGCATCGAGCACCCAGGCATTTTACTGCTAGCTCATCACTACACAAAACGCAAAAACTGTATTTGACAGGTTTCTAACAGCAAACTAGGACCATATTAAATAATTGTTTGGATTATTAAAGCACAGGCCAAAAAAAGTCTGACCCCAAAAATGACCGGGGCAATAATTAGCAGTGCTTTTTAATGGACAGCACAAAATGCAACAACTAGGGGTGAGAGAGTAGTAAAATATTCAAATTCACTATAATTGTAATGAGTAGTTTGGAATACTCGTGTATTCATTACTAAGTCTATGGGATAGGATGATTTGGATGCCTAAAATGCTATACCTTTTCCGTTGCCTCCCACTGGCCTACCTGACTAAACTACTCTCCCAATTACAGGGACAGATCAACAAATTCATCTGGGCTAAGGGAAGACCTAGGGTTCCAAGAAGCACGATGTACCTGAAACTCAAAGGGGGAGGCATGGGAGTGCCGGACGTGACAGCATATCTTAGAGCCACGATACTCGAAGCAATTAGGGAGCTGTGGAGACGCCAGTCTAGTTTGGGTTGGGTTCAGATAGAGACGGAGTTTCTGCCTGGAATGGAACCCGATGGGCTTCTGGCGGGAGCTGCTCTTGGTAAGGTCAGAGTGGTTCATCCGCTGACCACTATCCGCTCGTTACAATCAGTGTGGGGAAAAATTCCAGCTTTCTGGACCAAGCTTCCCCCAGAGAGGATCCCGCTGAGAGCCTTCCGGATACATATCCCATCCCTGAATATATCCACATGGTGTGACCTGGGAATTGACACTTTAGGTGATATAATGAGGAATGGTAAACTACTCACCTTCCAGCAGTTTAGCGAGGGGAGAAGGGAGCTGCTCAGTACATTTCTACAGTACTCTCAGATTCGACACTATCTCGGATCTGTAGATTGTTTGCATGACCTAAAACAACCTTTGACATCCCCACTCCAACGATACCTCTTTTTCGACGGCCGGCTTCCAAAGGGTCTATCTATCATATATGAAGGCATACTAACCCAGAACACGACAGAGAAGCTACCCTCGATGACTCGCTGGGAGGGAGATCTGAGTTTTACTGCGGACGCAGATGACTGGGAGGGTGCGATTAAATGTGTGACTCAAACTTCGAGATGTATTAACCACTTAGAATCCCTCAAAAAGGTTCAATTGCGCTGGTACAACCACCCCTCCAAATTGGCTAGATTCGGAACAGGAGGTTCGCCGTTGTGCTGGAGGCACTGTGGACAGAAGGGGGACTTGGCACACATGTGGTGGTCATGCCCCAAGATAGCCCAATTCTGGACCCTTGTAGCTGGTCTAATGGGCTCGGTCACTGACACCTCCATCCCCCTATCTCCACAGCTTGCAATCCTACATATAGGAGCGGAAATCTACCCTCCCATCCTTCGCCACGCGATTACATACATCCTAATCGCAGCCAGACTGTGTGTGGCGGCAGTCTGGAAGAATGTGTCCCCCCTGACCGTGGGAGATGTCGTCAAAAAATTGAACTTAATTTATTGTCATGAATATCATTTAGCATTGAACGCACCGAGACGTAGATACATTACTGAGGCATGGCAATTGTGGGCGAATTACCCGGCAGCCATGCAACCTCCGAATTAAGCAACACTTAATATGAAGCGAGATGCTCTCTACTCTCTGTTCTGATCCCTTATTTCCGAATCTTTTCTTTCTTCTCTTTTCTCTAACTATCTCTGTCCCCCCCCCCTTCCTCCCTTTCTCCCTCCCCCTCTCTCACACACCAAGTTTACTTATCCTTTCCCTTCCCCCCCCCTTTTCCTTCTCCCCCCCCCCCCCCCCCCTCCCCGATCATTGTGTTTATTTCCCCCCCCCCCCCCCGCCCCCCCTGTCTTAATACTTTAGGAAATGTTTGAATTGTTTGACACTTGACTGGACAACTTGCAATAACGTTGTTTCTGTTTTTGTACAATAAAAACTTATTGAAGACTAAGTCTATGGGAAACGCAAGTAATTTTCTGATGGGCCTGACGATGAGGTCTGGGAGGGCAGTAAATGGCAGAACTGTATGGGAAAGTACTCAAGCTGCATGGTAACAGTATGCAGACATAATGTAGATTATGTCTGCATGCTGTTCTGTCATATAGTGAACTTTCCCGCCTCACTAGTGTCTCGACAGTTCACTGGAGTTCAGAGCTGCCCGCATTGCTCGAGATGAACTCAGATGACCTAAACCATGATGTCACCTCATTCACTGTGAGAGCCAAAGCTCATTCAGTTTTTGGTCTCGTAGTGAATGGTTATCACAGAGGATCGTCGAGGGCTACGTGGATTTAATAAAGGTTGTAATGAGGTATGTATCTGTGTTTTTGTTGTAATAAAATATTTTTTCTCTGTGTTGTGTCTTCTTTACTATTTACTAGAGATTCCTAATCACTGGGTCAAATATTGGCTGGACATTAGGAATTTTGGGCTTAGTGCCAGCTGGCAATATTCAACTGGCCTTAACCTCTTTATTACCAATTTGCCACCAGCACTAGAGCAACTGGAATAGTCGGTGTACAGTGCCAGTTTCTGATGAATGCGTCATTCTCTGGGATGGTTGCGGGCTCCAAGTCACAGTGTGGGATGCCCAAAATGCTTGGGCCTCCCCACACTGAGGTTTCCAGCTCCCAGCTGCCTAGCTGTACCTGGCTGGAAACCAAGATATGGAGAAGCACCAAGCCATTTTTTTTAAATTATTTCAAGAAATAATAAAAAAAAACGGTTCGGCTGGATTTTGATTAACAGCCAGGTACAGCTAGCCAAATTAGGGGAGGTGGCAGCCCTATCTGCCTGATGTACCTTGCTGGTGACCAAAAATACGGCAAAGCCCCACATCATTTTTTTAAATTATTTGAAGAAATCATTTTTTAAAAAAGGGCTCCGCAGTATTTTGATTATCAGCCAGGTACAACTAGCCAGCTCGGGGTGGGCGGCAGCCCATACTTGGTCCACTGCACAATGTACATTGTGTTTCCAAAAATTAGCCTTATGGGCTGTGTCATGGTTGATGCAAAAAGACACCATCACAAATGTCTCCAAGGAGAAATATTAGTTAGGCAGGACTAGTGTCCTGGTTGGTCCACTGCACAATATGCATTGTGTTTCCAAAAATTAGCCCTATGGGCTGTGTCATAGTTGAAGCAGGATGACAAATATTACTGAATGTAACATTGTTATGAGGTTGTTGACCAAGAAGTACATGTGGCAAAAGCAACAGTAGGATAATAATTTTTAATAATGAATAATAATAATAATAATTATTATTTTTTTAACTATTTGAAGAAATATTTTATTTTAAAAAAGGCTCAGCTATATTTTGATTACCTGCCAGATACATCTAGCCAGCTGGGGGTGGGAGGCAGCCCATAGTTGGTCCACTGCACAATGTGCATTGTGTTTCTGAAAATTAGCCCTATTGGTTGTGTCATGGTTGACACCACCACAAGGGCCTCCAATAACAAATATTACTGAATGTAAAATTGTTAGGATGTTGTTGACCATGAAGTAAATGTGGCAAAAGCAGTAGTAGGATAGAAATGTAGTAGGATAGAAATGTAAGAAGAAGGAAACGGGTTTTTATGGGAAGGACGGGAATTTTTGTGAATTTAGGATGACTTGCTGTCATCTTGAGGGATTACTAATTGCCTGCCAGCGTTTTCTGAGGGTGATGTTTTCAGCAACTAATCTACAATGGCCCTCTTGTAGGATTTCATTGTCCAAGCCTTTAGTGATGCCAAAAGGAGAGGTAAATTTCTCCTTGTACCGTGGGTTGAGAAAGGTGGCCAACCAGTGTAGGTTAGTGACAAAAATGTGGATCATGTGAGGGTCTTGGGACAGTTACACATGAACTGTGCCATGTGGGCCAAGCTGCAAACAAGCAAAGGTTCTGTGTCCCCACCAGGAGGAACAATACCCATCCTTTCCTCACGCCAACCCACCTCCTCCTCCACCTCCTCCTCTCCAGCCAATCCATGTTTGACAGACATGAAGCTAGGGTTGAGAGTCCCCTCTGTAGCACAGAAAAATAAGTCTTCTTCCTCCTCGTCTTCTTCATCATCACCCAATGTTGTCTGGGAATATTGACTGAGCTGGGTATTATCACCTATCGGAAAACATGACTCCATAGCCACCTGCTAGGCTCTCAAAGCTTCCTTTTTCAGATTATGCAGTGATTATTTCAACAGGCACAGCAGCAGGATGGTTACGCTCATAGTAGCCTCATCACCACTCGCGATGTTGGTGCAGTACTTACATTTTCAAGAACCTCACAAATGTCTCTCTATTATAAATAATAATAATAAAAATGTCTCTGATCCACACCCACTTAACAGTTGTTATGTGTTGTGGCTGAGTATCAGTCTGATGGTTATCTTGTAGATGGTATTCAGCTAGTACCCACTGCTGCTCGCTAATCCTTGCCATCACCTGATATGTTGAGTTCCACCGGTCCCAATTGAGTTGGTGATTAGGCAAATTAAAGCGCTTCTGCAGTGCGGCAAGACCAGCAAAAGCATTAGAGGAATGTAAGTCAGAGTATGTTTTTATAAATTTGTGGACAACTAGATTCAGCACGTGATCCATGCATGGAATGTGTACCAGCTTGCCCAGCTTTAAAGCTGCCACCAGATTCTGCCCATTATCTCACATGACCAGACCGGGTTGGAGGAACAGTGGGGAGAGCCACTGATCGGTCTGTTCTTTTATCCCTTGCATGAAGGAAAACAATGGAACGGGGTATTCGAACCGTGCTACTGTCTGAAGAAATTACTCACTTACAAAACTCAAACATTATGATGGTGATTTTTTATTCTCTACACGTTTGGGGGGTACAAGCCCCCTTCCTCAGGAAAAAAATCACAGATGTACCATGTACATCTGTGATTTTTTCCAGAAGAAGGGGGCTTGTGCACCCGAATCGCGTAAAGAATAGTGATGGGCGAGTCCTAAATTACTCGGAATCGCTTGACTCTAGGGAGTCCGAGCCCGGGACTCGCTACTCGTTGCGAGTTTAGCGAGTCCAATGTTAATGAATGGGGAAGCGAGTAATAGCGAGTAATGTGCGATTTACAAATCGCAGATGTGTCTCGGAAGCTTCAGGCTCTATCTGCTAGAATAGCTAAATCATGTTTAATAGGCTCCCGCTGTCACAGCACAGTTAACTCTCTGCTTACCAGTGCTGCAACAAGAAGAAGAAGGAAGACAGAAGACAGAAGAGAGAAGAAAGAAGAGAGAAGACCTGGGTCTTTGGAGGGATGTGTGGTGGTAATAAAGTTGGAGTCCCTAATGGTGTCTGTGTCTTTATTTTTAATAAATAATTTTTCTCTGTGTGGTGTTTTTTTTAACCCTTTATTGGAGATTCTTAGTGGCCGGGTCAAACGTGGCCTGACATTAAGAATCTCGGGCTTAATACCAGCTTGTATAACAAAGCTGGTATTAACCCCTTTATTACCCAGCGTGCCACCGCCACCAGGGCCGCTGGAAGAGCGGGGTTCAGCGCCAGAGGATGGCGCTTCAATGAAGGCGCCATCTTCTGGGGCGGCTGCGGGCTGCAATTTGCAGCGGGGGGTGCCCAGAAAGCTTGGGCCTTCCTGCGCTGCGGATTCCAGCCCCCAGCTGCTTAGCTGTACCTGGCTAGGCATAGAAATTGCGCGGAGCCCCACGCATTTTTTTTATTATGTCATGAAATTCATGAAATAATTAAAAAAAGGGCTCCCCTATATTCTTGTGTCCGGCCAGGTACAAATAGGCACCTGGGGGTTGGGGGCAGCCCGTCGCTGTCTGCTGGATCCGGCTGGTTCCAGAAATACGGCGAAGCCCACGTAATTTTTTTTCTGAAAAATCAATAAAACAATCCTAAAAAAGGGACTGCATCTTTATTAACCCCTCGCCCATGGTCCAGGGGTTAATAAAGATGCAGTCCCTTTTATTTACATTGTTTTATGGATTTGTCAGAAAAAAATTTGACGTGGGCTTCGTCGTATTTCTGGAACCAGCTGGATCCAGCAGGCAGCGACGGGCTGCCCCCAACCCCCAGGTGCCTATTTGTACCTGGCCGGACACAAGAATATAGGGGAGCCTTTTTTTTTGTGGTCAGGTCGAGTGCTGGCACAGAAAAGGGGGCAAGGGCTCCACCTCCACCTGACCGCACTTTCCTGCTTTCTGTCACTTCCCCTCTCCGAGGGCTGTGGATGGAGTAGCATAGGCATCTGTACTAACAAAGCTGCAGGACCTTCAGTGACGTTTTTCCAGGTCCTATGACCACCCGGACTCCACCACCCACAACCTGGCGTCCGACTGCGCTCCAAACACGAGCTTCTCCCGGGGTTATGCAAGAGTGCACAACCCGGATATGTGAGTGTATCACTGCTCCACTACATATACCACTAGACCACCAGGTTTCACTCTATGAGCACTCCCTGTTCTGTTTATTTTACTTTTCATGATTTTCATGATGGGGGAAGGAAGGAGGACCAGGTTGAGGATTGGATGTACAAGCCTTTTGGTTATCAAGACTATACTGTGTGGAAGATTTGATGCTGCTTGAGAAATGAGTAGAGGGCGAGGTCTTGTTTGCCATCTATAAAGTAATCAATATCTATCCCTTGCACCACAAAAAGAGGATTTGAGAAGTTCACTTTTGCTTTGCGTGGTTTTTTATAAGGCTGGCTTCACATTAGCGTTTGTGTCTGCATGCTGATGGCATGCAGACACAAACGCTGTCAGAAGCAGGGTCCAAATGATGTGTCCGCAGCGGATAATGTCCGCCTGCGGACACATCACTATGGAGCCCGGCAGCCAATCGGCGCTGTCCGGGGCGGGCCGGGGGCGGAGATCAGTGCCGGAGATCTCCGCCCCCCGGCCGCCGGTAAGCTCCGGGACTGTCGGCGGGGAGAACAGCTGATCTGAGAGCTGTTTGAATCTTCCCGCGCCGACACTGTGAGGAGATGTCGGCGCAGGAAGATTCAAACAGCTGTCACATCAGCTGTTCTCCCCGCCGACATCGCTAGGAGATTACAGGCGGCGGGGAGAAGGAGGACAGCAGAGGGTCAGCTGATCTCCAGGTGGCCGTCGGTGAGCTCCTGTGACATCACCGGCGGCCACCGGGAGATTTTTCAATGGGTCCGCAGCTTCTCCCGCGCTGTCAAGCGCTGAACACTGCAGACCCATTGACGGCAATGCATTTTTTGTGCGCTTGGGGACGCTTGCTGATCTTCCAAGATCCCCAAACGCACAAAAAAATGCTGCAAGCTGCGTCCCGGGTGCGGATGCTGGACACCGGAAGGAGCAGATATCGTCCGCATCCGCACCCGAACGCAGCAAACGCAGGCACTATGCGTTCCTATGTTAAACATAGGAACGCATAGTGCGCATGCGTTTGAATGCTTATGGGAACGCAGCATACGCTGCGTTCCCATACGCAAATGTGAAGGCAGCCTTAGTTCATATGCGTGAGGACAGACAACCAATCAACGTTTCGACCCACATCGGGTCTTCATCAGGATTGTACTTCTGGTCTTAAAGCTGTAGCTTAAATGTAAAGGGCTTGAAGCATCACTTAGGGGCTAAACCTGTTAGTGAAATCACTCAGGTTCTGAGAAGAAAGCGTGTGTCACGTCAGATAAGGACACCTTAAGATGCTGTGAGTCTGCAACTTTGCATTGTATGTGACTCCTGCCTGTTTTGGACCGGTTTCATTGATGGCAGTGGTAATGGAGGTCAGGAGTCATCTATGCCATCTATGACAGAATCTACTCATGGCTTCCAGATACGTTTACATTCCAGACCAGGAATTTTTGCCATGAACACAGTGGATGCATCAAGCTTCTTCTGACCTGTCACACACTGAATGCCTTGTCGGGCACCCCTGCCAACACCATGCCCACATCCACGTTCACATCCCTGTACCTTAACAACAGGTTTTTTTAGCACTTTGGTTTTTGGTGACATGTTTGTGAGCTTTTGATGGCCAAGCTAACTGTGAACTCCCAAAATGACAGGGGTAAAAAGGACCAGTGCGTGCTTTATATCAGGCAGCACAAAAGGCTAGTAGAACTGCTTTTCATTTTATAATTTGTGAGCTTTTCACGGCACTAGCCAAGCTAACTCTGACCCCAAAAATGAAAGGGGTTAAAACAACCAGTGCTTTTTTACAGGAGGCAGCACAAAACGCATCTACTCTATCTGTACTGGAAAAGCAGCTATAACAAGAGTTTTCTAACATGGAAAAACTGGAACAAGAGTGTAATCTCTCTCTACACCACAAACTCTCCCTCGCTACTATATAGTTACCTAGTTCACAGTGGTTTGAGCTCTAGAAAGAGCTTTGGTATTCTGGTAATATACAGCTGGAATGCTGCTTTAAACACTCTGGGAAGAGTTTTTGTGCTATAAATATTCTTGAAACATTTTCCGTACATGCTGGTCACTCTACTACTACTACTACTATGCTACTACTACCCTGTTTCCGGATGCAATGTCCGCAAGATGGCGCGGCAGGGCTTATGTAGACCCTATGATGCCGGGCAGCCAGCCAATCACAGTAATGCCAGAACCAACTTGGCTCTGGCATTATTGTGATTGGTTAACAAGCCCAGCATGCTTGGTGGCTGCAAATCAGGCACCAAACATGTTGGGAGAGAGATTTGAATATCGCAAGGTGAGTACACAAATACCATATAGTGAATAGCACGAACATATTTGTGCGATTACTGAATGGTAATAATTGCACTCGTTCAGGGGCGCCACTAGGAATTTCGGGGCCCCTCACTGGCATAATTTTGGTGCCCCCCGACACTCTGCCCAGCCTCTACCCCAATGGAGACAGATGCGGGCTTTACACACAATAAAGACTGCTACTGTCTATACACACAACAGAGAATACACAATAGATTCTGCTGCTGGCTATATATACAATGGAATAGTAATTAAGAAAAACCTGGCACACACAGAGGCAATTGGAGCAAGTGGTTGAAAAAGCAAAAATGTTTATTTGCCACACGAAATAATGGACTGTTCCCAATGTTTCAACTCACAAATGACTCTTCATTGGGGAAACACTTTTCTATATACAGAAAAACAACAACAAAAGGATATTAGTATATTGTAATATACATATACATAAAGCAAAGAAAACATCAAATTATCAAATGTAAATTAAGTATCGGCGACATACCTAAACAGTAAAACCCAGTCGCAAGGGACTGTTGTAATAAGAAAAGAAAAATGCTGTAGTCCTGTATAAGTAGTGGACTGTGTTTAGTGTCCTGTCAGGTATATGTTAGTGATGAGCGAGTGTATTTGTTACTATTCACTGTGCGCACGGATAGTACGGCATTACTCGTTATTCTTCGAGTATTTGTGTACTCGCCTTGCTATATTTGGATGTTCCACCCTGCAGTTTTGGCGCCTCCTTTGCAGCCACTAAACATGTTGGGCTTTTTAACCAATTACTGTAATGCCGCAGGCATCTTGGTTGTGGAATTACTATGATTGGCTGGCCGCCCAGTGTCATAGGGTCATTTTAAGCCCTGCCACCACCATTTTGCCCGCATTGTATCCGGAGCCAGCATTGGAGAAGCATAGGGAGAGATCAATCAACTGCTAGGGAGAATGTTTAGGCCTCTTCATAACACAAGAGCCCTTTTGAGGCTACCTCTAGTGTATACTATGTCATGTACAGTAGGTAGGGAGACATATTCGAGCAGAGACAGTTTAAAGGAGCGCTCAGTAGCACCATAACTACCACCAAAACAATAGCTCTTTTGAGAGCTGAAGAGACAGAACAGAGTCAGACTACAGGGAGGGAAAGAAACTCTAGCAGGGACAGTGTAAAAGAGATGCTTAGTAGCTCCATAATACCCCAAAAATAGCTCTTTTAAGAGCTGAAGACACACCAGAAAGTCGTTTTACCCAGCCTGCCTTCTGCTGCCCACAGTACTCCACTTAAAAAGGCAGTTAGTGTCCTCAGCAAAGCAGTATTTCAAACATTTTCTACTGCCTGCTACCAAGTACGCAGCAGCCTATTTTACCTGTTCTTTTTGTGGTAACTGGCAGGTTTCTGCTTTTCACATTACTACACTTAAAAAGGCAGTTATTGCCCTGTACAAAGAAGTAATCCAAACATTTCCTACTGCCTGCTACCAAGCACACACCAGCTCATTTTCCCTGTTGTTTTTGTAGCAACAGTCTGCCTTCTGCTGTTCACAGTACTCCACTTAAAAAGGCAGTTAAGTCCTTCTGCAAAGCAGGAGTCCAAATATTTCCTACTGCCTGCTACCAAACAAGCACCAAGCCATTTTCCACGCTGTTTTGGTGCTGATATTTACGTAGGATTGTGCCACCAAAAGTTTGTGAATTAATTCTTGAGCCCACTGGGACGGGGTACTCGGTACCGGACCAGGGTATCACGGGGTTATCACGGCGGTCCTTGGTCCAGACCGTGTCCCGAGCCCACAAGTAAAAGGTGATATTTACAGGGATTGTCGTGATGCCACCCACGGGTTGTGGTCAATGGGGACCACCGCTGCTGCTTGCCGCTGCCAGGAGGATGGATGGTGCTGCAGCCGGATGGATGAGCCCGCCGTGGGTCGAGGCTACTCCTGACTGTGTGTAATATGGATATAACAGTTCTGCATGCAGGGAATCACACATGGGAGACTGAAGCAGGGTTCACCGGGTTTTACTTGCAAGTCTTCACAGCACAGTTCCACAACACTGTTCACAGTTCACAAAGTTAACTCCACACACTAACCCTCCTGCAGCCAGGTTTCCCTTCTGAGACCCTTCTCCTTCTTGTGTTCCACTCAGGCTCTTCTCTACACTTCTCTCCCTGTGGGCTGTATGGTGGCAACTCGGTCCCTTGTCTGGCTTCCCCTATGTGTTTGGGTGGCAAGCCTGGGTCCTATGTGTTGCTATACCTGCAGCCCGTGTGTTAGGAACGCTGATGTGGAATCAGGGTCCCCTGTCAATGTGTCCGTGATCCCGCATAAAGCTTCGGTCACCTCAGAGCTGACTCTCTGGTCCCAGCCTAGCTTTCCAGTGTCCCTATGTTGCAAGGGAGCCCCAGGCCCTTTCCTACCCGTGTGACTGCGGTGTACTCCAGGGGATCCATCCTGCTTGTCGTCCTCGGACCCAGCTGCACTGGTCCGGTCTCAGTCTTTCCCCTTCCCTTTTGCTTTCGGGCTATGGAGCGGGCTTTCTCTCCAGGGGCTCTAGCCTCGCAGGATTCTGCGCCTCCAGGGAACCCGAAATCCTCAGGGAAGTGTCAGTCTGTCTGTTCTTGGTCTTTATTGCTCAGCTCTCACTGGACTACTGACTCCTACTTCCTGGTCTTCCCTTTTGTACCCGGTCCGTCACCTTGACTATGTCCCACCCACTGTGGCCCTACCACCCCTTACCCGCCTAGAGTCCCGGGCTCCGGGTTGGGTCTTGTGTCAGTGGGTGTATGTATGAAGGTGTTTTGTGTAAAACCTGTCTCCACCTGCCTGGCTGCAGTTCCTACCTGTGGCCACCCTGGTCGCAGGGGCGCCACAATACAGTCCTATAGTGCTTACAAAATCCTAAGCAGTACTTCTACCATGTAATGCTGTTTGGCAGAAACCACGCACTATTCAATGTCCCTCCTGTCATTTTTGGGGATTACATTTTGCTTGACACCAGAAGTATATATGATATACGGTACATCCACTGTCCAAAGCTCAATGTTTGTTGTGTATGTGCAACTGCAGGTTGTGTGCAGGTGGCATCAGGGCCTGCTTCCTGGACAACATATTGGAAGCAGGTAACACAGGGAAGTGCCAGTGGTTTTGCAGTCATAAACAGTTTTGTTTGTATGCGTTCCAGCAACCGAGTGGGGTGCTGCGTATGTATGTCAGCAGTATTTTCAGAATGCTAACAGAGGTATTTTGTTGAATTATATTTTTTATTATGGGTAAATTGATGCCACTTTGGTGCAGTCTGGGCATGCTTTTTTCAAATGGGGAGATATTTCTTGTGGTGTGTGTGTTGTGTGTTTTGTGAGTTTACCTAGGTTCTCTGAGTACCGTGTGTACACCTGTTACTCATCTCTGTATTCCTGTATAACATTGAAGCTCTACTTTGGTGACACCACTATACCACTATCGTGACAACATTGATTTGAATGTGGTTTAGTATTTTATTGATCTTTTTGCCGATATGGTGAACGAACAAATGCCTGTTCAGCAAACCAAACACAAACTTTGCAAGGTTTGGTCATCTGTAGTTCACATCATTTTAAAAAGTTAACTGTTTTGGGGAATTTAAGTTGTGTTGCTGTCATTTGTAGGGATTTGATTACAAACTGGGTATAAATCTAGTCCTTCTTGAATTTAATCAGAGTAATTTGTCTGCATTTTCCATGGAGAGACATGTGCGCCTATCAGTGATGATTGATTGCCCCACCGTAACAGAAAACACTCTCTGACATGACACTAGCAGCAGGGCAGGCCAGCACCTGCAAGGCATATAAGGAGAGGTCAGGCCAAGTCTTCAGCTTGGACATACAATAATTAAAGGGAAGTGAATCATCATGAATGATGCAGGTATGGTCACTTAAGAATCCCTTTAGCATCTTGTTTAACGTCTATCTCCTTGGCATTGTTACAGGCACAGATAGCCATTGCTGATATGCTGGTTTATTGAAAATGGCACAGTTTGTGCATATTTCCCCACCACCTTTGTTGTAGCAGTTGTACTTGTTACAGTCCTCCATGTATCTCAATGGGAAGTGAGGCGCTATTCTCATTGGTCGGCGCCAGCACACAGCGACCAATGAGCTTCGCGCCTCACTTACAGCGCTAAATTTGAAACTCAAAGTCCTCCATGTATCTCAATGGGAAGTGAGGCGCTATTCTCATTGGTCGGCGCCAGCACACAGCGACCAATGACCTTCGCGCCTCACTTACAGCGCTAAATTTGAAACTCAAAGTCCTCCATGTATCTCAAAGGGAAGTGAGGCGCTTCTCTCATTGGTCGGCGCCAGCACACAGCGACCAATGAGCTTCGCGCCTCACTTACAGTGGTGAATTTGAAACTCACAGTCCTCCATGTATCTCAATAGGAAGTGAAGCGCGAAGCTCATTTGCTTATGTATATATTTACGTGTCTTCAGAATCTGTGTCATTATCAGCCTGATGAAGGGACCACAGTGGCCCTAAAGCTTGCTATGTTTACCATCTTTTCAGTTCGCCATTAAAAGGTATCAACCACTGAGGACTCTCAGATTCCAATATATTTTTCTAAGTAAGAGCGGTCGCTCCAAAACGTACGTTACAGGGCCACCTCTGGACCCTCTGCACACTCAGGTTCCTGCCTACTGTGGGCCCTCTGAACAGGTCGCAAAATGTCATGGAGCAGGGGGACGAGGTGGAGGAGGAGCAGGAGGGTGAAGACCAATGCTACAATGGGCACATTGTAAACTGCTATGGAATATGTATTTCACTATCACTGTATCAATGCGGGAGTAACCACCCAAATGTCTAAGTAAGAGTGGTCCCTCCTAAATGTACGTTACGGGGCCATCTATGGGCCCGCAGCAAACTCAGGTTGCTGCCTCCTGCAGGTCCTCTGAACATTTGAATATAGGGCCGCAGAATCACATGGCGGTGGAGGGGGAGGATGAAGCCCAATGCTACAATGGACACATTATAAACTACTATGGAATATGTATTCCACTATTACAGTATCAATGAGAGAGAGACGGCCCAAACGTTTACGCAAGAGCGTCCCTCCAAAACGTATGTGACAGGACAACCTGAGACCTCTGAGGTCAAAGATCAACATACCTACTGGTATGTTGTAACTAGCCTTGTAAAGTGCAGGGGAGTAGCTAAGTAAAAATGATGTATGACAGAGGGACCTACAAAACATATGTCAGGGCTCTCCCAATTGTAAAAGCCAAAAAAAGTCACAAATGTTTGTGTGAACAAAAGCAAAAAGCAATATTTTTTTATTTCTCTGGTTTGTTTAGACTTGTATAAAAGTGAATAGGCAAGAAAAACTGTTATAGGCCACGTGCACACATTGAGTATTTGATGAGTTTTTTACCTCAGGTTTGTAGCCAAAACCAGGAGTGGATGATTAAATCCAGAAGTGGTGCAGGTGTTTCTATTAGACTTTTCCTCTAATTGCTCCACTCTGGGTTTTGTCTACAAATCCTGAGGTAAAAAACTCAGCAAATACTGAATGTGTGCACATGGCCATAGAGAAAAGAGAGATAGCAATAGGTTAGAAAGAAAAAAGGACATCAATTTTACCTCTGTTACTAAATTAGCTTTGTGACAAGGGAATCTGTCCCAGTATATAATGTCCAGTATGACATGCAAAGGGTTATTCCGAATATAAGGAAAATGAAAAAAATTACTACCTTGGAATAGAGGTTTGAAAATAAACATAGAACAAAGCATATACCAGGGATGTGGCTATTTCTCCTTTAAGTGGACCAAGGAGTCTGCAAAATGATCATGAGGTTAAATGGCTAATAGCCAAAAGGGATGGTTAGGAAGACAAGGTCATAGTGAAAGACATATGATATACAGTACAGACCAAAAGTTTGGACACACCTTCGCCTTCAAAGATTTTTCTGTATTTTCATGACTATGAAAATAGTAGATTCACACTGAAGGCATCAAAACTATGAGTTAACACATGTGGAATAATATACTTAACAAAAAAGTGTGAATCAACTGAAAATGTGTCTTATATTCTAGGTTCTTCAAAGTAGCCACCTTTTGCTTTGAGTACTGCTTTACACACTCTTGGCATTCTCTTGATGAGCTTCAAGAAGTAGTCACTGGAAATGGTTTTCACTTCACAGATGTGCCCTGTCAGGTTTAATAAGTGGGATTTCTTGCCTTATAAATGGGGTTGGGACCATCAGTTGTGTTGTGCAGAAGTCTGGTGGATACACAGCTGATAGTCCTACTGAATAGACTGTTAGAATTTGTATTATGGCAAGAAAAAGCAGCTAAGTAAAGAAAAACGAGTGGCCATCATTACTTTAAGAAATGAAGGTCAGTCAGTCCGAAAAGTTGGGAGAACTTTGAAAGTGTCCCCAAGTGCAGTTGCAAAAACCATCAAGTGCTACAAAGAAACTGGCTCACATGAAGACCGTCCCAGGAAAGGAAGACCAAGCGTCACCTCTGCTGCGGAGGATAAGTTCATCCAAGTCACCAGCCTCAGAAATCGCAGATTAACAGCAGCTCAGATTAGAGACCAGGTCAATGCCACACAGAGTTCTAGCAGCAGACACATCTCTACAACAACTGTTAAGAGGAGACTTTGTGCAGCAGGCCTTCATGGTAAATAGCTGCTAGGAAACCACTGCTAAGGACAGGCAACAAGCAGAAGAGACTTGTTTGGGCTAAAGAACACAAGGAATGGACATTAGACCAGTGGAAATCTGTGCTTTGGTCTGATGAGTCCAAATTTGAGATCTTTGGTTCCAACCACCGTGTGTTTGTGCGACACAGAAAAGGTGAACGGTTGGACTCTACATGCCTGGTTCCCACCGTGAAGCATGGAGGAGGAGCTGTGATGGTGTGAAGGTGCTTTGCAGCTTTGATGCTCATCAAGGGTATGCCAAGAGTGTGCAAAGCAGTAATCAAAGCAAAAGGTGGCTACTTTGAAGAACCTAGAATAAAAGACATATTTTCAGTTGTTTCACACTTTTTTGTTAAGTATATAATTCCACATGTGTTAATTCATAGTTTTGATGTCTTCAGTGTGAATCTACAATTTTCATAGTCATGAAAAGAAAGAAATTCTTTGAATGAGAAGGTGTGTCCAAACTTTTGGCCTGTACTGTATATGTGAATCAAGTACACCTTGATATGTATGGTCTAGGTAATGCTGCCCCTATCAGGAAGAGATCCTACAGATGATGGATGAAAGGACTGAGATAGAAGTAGTTGTTAGGAAAAAAGTGCTGAGTACTTACAGAGTCAGAGTCAAATATAAATCTACCATAAGGTGCTACCTGTCCCCAATCATTTTTTGGAGACGGGTTATAGCATAAGTCAATTGCGGTATCAGATAATTGAATATGTCTCCTAACCCAGGAGAAAGAAAGAAGATGAAAAGGGTATCCGAATCGTGCTCCTGTCTGGGGAAAACAATTCACTTCCAAAGACTCGAAAAATTTGATGGTGATTTTTTATTTTCAACGCGTTTCGGGGGTTCAAGCCCCCTTCTTCAGGAAGAAAAATCATCTGAGATAGTTTTCCAAAAGAAGGGGGCTTGCACCCCCGAAACGCGTTGACAATAAAAAATTCACCATCAAATTTTCCAAGACTTTCGAAGTGAATTGCTTTCCCCAGATGTGAGCGCGATTCGGATACCCTTTTCATCTCCTTTTGTTTCTGCTGTTCATCTTGGTTTTGGGAGAACTGCTGCAGACTGTCATCAGGATGAATTTCCACATATGTGTTCGGTGTGGTTGTGACCCTGACAACCTGAAAAAGGTGAGCAAAACCAGTTTATTGTTCTCCACCTATTTACACAGCTATACCCTATTTGTGCTTTCTCCTTTCCAGAGATTGCATCCCCTAACCCAGGAAGGGAGGAATAGGGTGAAATTGCTCAAACAATGAGAATCTTACTGGATTCACACTTTTCAAACCTCTATTCCAAGGTAGTGATTTTTCCTTTTCCTTATAGTCAGAATACCTCTTTGCATGTCATACTGGACAGATTCCCTTGTCATGTAACATAGTAACATAATATTTAAGGTTGAAGGAAGAACTTAAGACCATCTAGTTCAACCCATAGCCTAACATGTCGATCCAGAGGAAGGCAAAAAAAAAACATGTGGCAACACTAAGCTCCACATTGGGGAAAAGAATTCCTTCCGGACTCCACATACGGCAATCAGACTAGTTCCCTGGATCAACACCCTATCAAAGAATCTAATATATGTAACTGGTAATATTATATTTTTCAAAAAAGGCATCCAGGCCCTTCTTAAATGTTAGTAGTGAGTCACTCTTACAACATCATGTGGCAGAGAGTTCCATAGTCTCCCTGCTCTTACAGTAAAGAATCCACGTCTGTGATTATGATTAAACCTTCCTTCCGCCAAACGTAGAGGATGCCCCCTTGTCCCTGTCTCAGGCCTAAGAGTAAAAAGATCATTAAAAAGGTCTCTGTACTGTCCCCTCATATATTTATACATTATTATAAGATCACCCCTAATGCCTTCGTTTTTCCAAGCTAAATAACCCCAAGTTTAATAACATGTCTTGGTATTGCAGACCCCTTAGTCCTCTAATGACTTTTGTCGCTCTTCTCTGGACCCGCTCTAGTTCAGCTATGTCTTTCTTATACACCGGAGACCAGAATTGTACACAGTATTCTAAGTGTGGTTGCACTAGTGAGTTGTATGGAGGTAAAATTATGTTCTCCTCATGAGCATCTATGCCTCTTTTAATACATCCCATTATTTTATTTGCCTTGGCAGCAGCTGCCTGACACTGGCCACTAAATGTGAGTTTGTCATCTACCCATACACCCAGGTCTTTTTCAGTGGTAGTTTTGCCTAGTGTTTTACAATTAAGCACATAATTATACATTTTATTTCATCTGCCCAAGTGCATGAACATACATTTATTCCCATTAAAGCTCATTTGCCATTTATCAGCCCAAGCTTCTAGTTTACATAAATCCTCCTGTAATATAAAATTGTTTTCTTCTGTATTGATTACCCTGCAGAGTTTATTGTCATCTGCAAATATTGAGATTCTACGCTGTATGCCCCCTACAAGGTCATTAATAAATATGTTAAAAAGACGTGGGCCCAATGCTGACCCCTGTGGTACCCCACTGTTAACTGTGACCCATTCAGAGTGTGTTCCATTAATAACCACCCTTTGTTTCCTATCACTGAGCCAGTTCTTAACCCACTTACAAATGTTTTCCCCTATCCCCATTGCTCTCATTTTATGTATCAACCTTTTATGTGGCACCGTATCAAAAGATTTTGAAAAGTCCATATACACTACGTCCACTGCATTTCTTTGGTCCAGTCTAGAACTTACCTCTTCATAGAAGCTTATCAGATTAGTTTGACAGGAACGGTTTGTCGTAAACCCATGTTAATATTGGGTCATGAGGTTATTTTTCTTCAGATACTCCAGTTTTGCATCTCTTAGAAAACACTCATGGATTTTACCCACAGTAGAGGTTAAGCTTACTGTCCTATAATTTCCTAGTTCAGTTTTTGTCCTCTTTTTGAATATTGGCACCACATTTGCTATACACCAGTCCTGTGGTACAGACCCTGGTTTTATGGAATTTTTAAAGATTAAAAATAATAGTCTATCTATGATGGTACTTAATTCCTGCAGTACTCTGGGGTGTATCCAATCCGGGCCAGGGATTTGTCAACTTTAGTGATTTTTAGACGGTGCCATACTTTCTGCTGGGTTAAGCAGGTTACATTTAATGAAGAGTTTTTGTTATCACTGATCATGTTGACTGTCATGGGATATTCTTGTGTAAATACTAGAGATGAGCGAGTACTAAAATGCTCGGGTGCTCGATGCTCGGGCCGAGCATCCCAAGATACTCGTGTACTCGGCCCGAGCACTGAGCCCAATGTTATCCTATGAAAGACCCGAGTATTTTTCTGGCATGACCCCCGTCAGCATGGAAAAACTCTAAAAATGTCACAAAAGTATCAGAACAGTGCTCAAATGACATGGGGACAGCATGGGGAAGACCCCTGTAAGCATTTCAGACTCCAAGGTTACTGCTGTGAACAATGTTGTCAGAGTATTACGCCACTTTTACGGACTGCCAAGAAAACGTTACAAAATGAAACAAAAATGGATTTTCCTGGAGAAAATATTAAGGGCTCATACCCACTTGTGAGACAGAGTTGGTGTATTAAATTAAATTAAATTAAATAATGTGCCCACTATAAGGAAGTTGGTCTTTTGTAGTATTGCCCTTTGGCAGGGCAGCCAAAAATTGGGAGGCACCCCAATGCCCCTGGAAAGAGACGTGCATGAAGGCCTCTTTAACTATTGTGCTCATTTTAAGGAAGTTTGTCTTTTGAAGTATTGCCCTAGGCAGGGAAGCCAAAAATTGGGAGGCACCCCAATGCCTCGGGATAGAGACGTGCATGAGGGCCTCTTTAAATAATGTGCCCATTTTAAGTAATGGGTCTTTTGTAGTATTGCTCTTTGGCAGGGCAGCCAAAAATTGTGAGGCACTTCAATGCCCCTGGAAAGAAACATGGAGGAGAGCCTCTAAATATTGTTCCCATTATAAAGAAGCGGGTCTCCTATACTTGTAATGCCCATTCTGTAAGCATGGACTAAAACATTTACCCCTGGGGGGTTTACATGAAACTAATGCCTAACGTTTGAACGGTTAGGGTCATCGTCATAATAAATATGATGTAAATAAATTATGTTTTCGTGGCATCATGAACCACAGTCTCACTGATCATATGATGGTGGCGGATGAGGAGAAGGAGGAGCAGTACAGCAAGTAGCCAAAGTCATGAAGTGTGTACCCATGTGTGGGTGTGCGGAGGTGCATGGCAATTTACCGACACAAAATTTAAATTCCGCTATCATTTGGTGGTGGTGTGGTGAAGTCAGGCCCAATCCAACCCTTGTTCATCTTGATCAGAGTCATCCTGTCAGCATTTTCAGTTGACAGGCGGGTGCGTTTATCTGTAATGATTCCACCTGCGTCACTAAAAACACGCTCGGACAAAATGCTAGCGGCAGGGCAGGCCAGGACTTCCAAGGCGTAGAGAGCCAATTTCTGCCACATGTCCAGCTTGGTACCCAATAATTATAAGGCACAGAGGAATCTAGGAGCACTTTTGTACGATCAGCAAGGTACTCCCTCAGCATCTTTGCAAACTTTGCAGTCCTTGTGACACTACCCCGCACCCCAGGGCATGTGCTACGGGAGGTGCTGAGAAAACTGTCCCAGATCTTTGAGAGTGTTCCCCTACCTCTGCTGGATTGGACATGTGCCTCTCTCAGCCGGACGCCTTGGTTGTCCACCGAATCGTGACCTCTGCCGCTAGCGTTTTCAGAAGGGAATTTCTGGACTAATTCCGCGACTTTGGCCTTCTGGTACTGCAGCATTTTTGTAGACCTCTCCCTCAGGAATAAGAGACATAAAGTTCTCCTTGTAACGTGGGTCTAAAATTGTTACCAACCAGTAATGAGTGTCCACCAAGATGTTGATAACGCGAGGGTCATGAGACAGGCAGCGTAACATAAAGTCAGCCATGTGTGCCAGACTGTTAACAGGCAAGACTTCAGGGTCCTCACCAACAGCATGACTGTCCATACTGGCCTCATCATCCTCCTCCTTCTCTCCCCTGTCCTCTGGCCATCCACGCTGAACCGACGGTCTGACGGCTGTGCATGTATTACCGTAAATTCCGCATGAAAGTAGCTCTATTTCTTCATCCTTCTCCTTCTCGTCATAGTCCTCCAATGCACATTGGGATGAGATGAGGCTGGGCTGTGTGTAATCACCCAGTACGGTTTCTTGCTCCAACTCATCGTGCTCCGCCTGCAATGCATCGTCTTTGATTTTGAGCAGAGAGCGTTTTAGAAGACAGAGAAGCGGGATGGTGACGCTACTGAAGGCGTCATCGCCGCTCTCCATCTTGGTGGAGGCTTCAAAGATTTGGAGGACGGTACATATGTTGGAGACCCATGTGCACTCCTGAGGTCTTATGTGTGGAGTTTGAACCGTATACCGACGGCCTAGATGATGCTAGTACTCAACAACTGCCATCTTCTGCTCACAAATCCTGACCAACATGTGCAGTGTGGAATTCCAACGCGTGGGGACATCACACACGAGTCTGTGAGCCGGAAGCAGTAAATGCCGCTGAAAGCCGGCAAGGGCGGCAGAAGCAGTAGGTGACTTTCTAAAATGGGCACACAGGCGGCGTATTTTGACGAGCAGATCCTACAGCTCCGGGTAGGATTTAATAAACCGCTGAACCACGAGGTTGAGCACATGGGCCACGCATGGAACATGTGTCAGCTCGCCTCGCCTCAGAGCTGCCACCAGGCTCCGGCCATTGTGACACACGACCATTCCTGGCTGTAGGTTCAGCGGTATGAGCCAGTGATCTGCCTACTGTTTCAGAGCTGTCCACAACTCTTCAGCATTGTGGGGTTTGTCACCTACGCATATTAGCTTCAGCACAGCCTGTTGCCACTTAGCTGAGGCAGTGCTTCCAGCTTGGGACTGGTGTGGAAGGTGAAGTGGAGGTGGAGGGGGAGGAGGCTGAGGAGCATGATGTTCCGGAGCTGTACACTGTGGGTAAAACCCTGTCTGAGTTAGGGCCTACAATCCTTGGTGTTGGAAGGACGTGTTCTGTCCCAGGCTCAGACTGGGTCCCGGCTTCCGGAATACTAACCTAGTGTGCCATCAGCGAGATGTTCCGGCCTGCCCACAAGCACTTGTCCACGTGTTCGTGGTTAGGTGGACTTTGCCGAAACTGCGTTGTTAAGGGCACATCTGATGTTTTGTGACACGTGCTTATGTAATGCAGGGATGGCACACCGGAGAAATAGTGGCGTCTGGGGTCCGAGTAACGTTGGACAGCCACCGCCATCAGGTCGTGGAATGCTTCTGTCTCCACTAGCCTAAAAGGCAACATTTACAGCGCAAGCAGTCGCGAAATGTGTGCATTTAGAACTGTGGCATGTGGGGCATTAGCAGTGTATTTGTGCCTGCGTTCCAAAGATTGGTGTATGGATAACTGAATGCTGTGCTGGGACAAGGACGTTGTTGATAATAGTGATATTTCTGCTTGTGCAACTACAGGTGAAGGACAGGAGGCATCTTCACATGCAGTATGGACAGGGGATTGTCTTGCACCCACAACAGTGGAAGGCGCAGCGGTGTCACCCGCAGACACTGCTCCTGGACTCTGGTGTACATCCTACTAAGTCGGGTGCTTTGCTGACATGTGCCTGATCATGCTGGTGGTGGTCAGGCTGCTAGTTTTGCTACCCCTGCTGATGCTGGCATGGCAGGTGTTGAAAATGGCCTTTTTGGAATTATCTGCAGACACTTTAAAAAACAGCCAGACTTGGGAAGACCTAACAGTTGTACTAGCAACTTCTGTCATGTTGTTGTTGCGGGGAACGGTTGTCTGCCTTCTGCCTGCGGCCACCATCCTGCTTCTTTCGGCCTGTTGTGATGCTACGCCTAACTCACCCTGTACACTGCTGTCCTCGCTCTGCATGTCCTCCTGCCAGGTTGGGTCAGTTACTGGATCATCCACACGTAGTCTTCCATTTCCGCACCCTGGTCCTCCTCCTGACTTTCTGGCAATTGTGTCTCATCATGTCCACCTCTTGTTGAGACACGTTCCCACCGTTGCCTTCGTGAGACTGTGGCTGCTCAAATATTTGTGCATCGGTACATACGATCTCCTCATGACCCACTTCAACTGGAGCTGGCGAGAGGCCAGAATCTAAGAATTGATAAGTGAACAGCTCTTCAGAGTGTCCAAGTGTGGGATCAGTTATGTCCAGGGCCGGGCACTCGGTATGGTGGGAGGAAGGAGGATCAGGGTGTGGAATGTGCGGTTCAGTCTCATGGCTACTGACACTTGACCATGTGGAAGACAGAGTATTTGTGGTGGTGCCAAACTGACTGGAAGCATTGTCCGCTATCCAACTAACAACCTGTTGACACTGGTCTTGGCTTAATAGTGGTGTACTGCTGCGGTCACCTAGAAATTGGGACAGGAAGGTCGAGCGAGATGATGTGGGTGTTTGTCATGGCGCAATTCGAGCTTGTACACGGCCTCGGCCTCTGCCTGCACCCCCATCACGTCCAGTTCCTTGTCCCTTGCCACCGGCCTTGCGCATTTTCAATGTTGTGCTGCCTATATACAGCTAAATGAAGGCGTCTAAAGCTGGTTTTTAGCTGCACACCAAGATTACAGATTAGAGCGTTTAATCCCGGCAGCTGAACGGTCAGACACAACGCTGACGCTTATACCATGTTTTGGCGTAAACTACTTGGAGCTACAAGCCACTCCTGCCGCACTAAGATGGTAATGAATGCAGACAAGAGTTGGTTTTTAGCTGCACACTGAGATTACAGATTAGAGCGGTTTAATCCCGGCAGCTGGAACGGTCAAACACAAACGCTGACGCGTTATACAGTGTTTTGGCGTAACTACTTGGAGCTACAAGCCACTCCTGCCGCACTAAGATGGTAAATGAATGCAGACAAGAGTTGGTTTTTAGCTGCACACTGAGATTACAGATTAGAGCGGTTTAATCCGGCAGCTGGAACGGTCAGACACAAACGCTGACGAGTATACAGTGTTTTGGCATACACTAATTGGAGCTAACCCCTTACTGCCTTTACAGAGCTAAATTAATCCTTAAAAAGACTGCTTTGGAGATTTCCAGCCTGTACACCAGCCCCAGATGTGATGCAGGCTGGCATACTAGCACAAGAAGTTTGCTATATACCCTGCAGCACCTCTCCCTACACTGCCTGTCTGTGTAGCACAGTGACAAGCACAGCGTGGTCAGGTCTTATAAAGACTTGATCAGGCTGTGCAGCCAGCCAATCACTGTAATGCCACAACCAACATGGCTGTGGCATTACAGTGTCTGTCAGCCAATCCCTGCATGTGGCTGGCTCTGTACAGAGCGCCAACATGCAGGGAGGTGGACCCCGAGCATAGCAAGAGTATCGCGGGATTACTTGGTACTCACCGAGTACCCCGAGTACTGAGAAATTCGTGCGAGTACTGGGTAGTCACAAGCATACTCGCTCATCCCTAGTAAATACTGTTGCAAAAAAGTCATTTAGCATATTTGCTTTTTCCTCATCCTCATCCACCATTTCACCCAGACTATTTTTAAGGGGGCTAACACAATCATCTTTTAACCTAATACCTAATTTAGTAACAGAAATAAAGTTTATGTCCTATTTCCTTTTCTAACCTATAGCTATCTCTCTTTCCTCTATACTTATTATCCTCTTTGGGTCCCCTGTTTTAACTACTAGATAATTCCCTGCATCCAAAGAAGGATCACGTCTAATTTTCTTGAGAGACAGCACCAAATACCCCTGTCTCCACGGTAATGCCTCTTTATTTACCCACTGCATTATCCATTCTCTAAGTATCACTTAACTCAATATATCACATTGGATTATCTACTAGATATATATGCCCAATGGAACACTAAACACAGTCCACTATTTATACCGGACTAGAGCATTCCTATGTGACTGGGTTTAAAAGAAAAAACAGATATTGCGCCACACTGCAACTGGAGGAACTTAATACACGGTTTTACTATGTTTGCACTAACCTTTACTGGTTGTGCAACACCCCGCACAACCAGACTGATGGCTTAATGTGGATCACTGTAGTGACAGGGGCCAATATTCCCTCCTCCTCAGATACTCCAGGCCTGGTGGTCGGCTCCTTAGTTCCTCTGGAGATGGAGGTGGGCTCCTTCACTCCTCCACCCGAAGAGGCAGACTCGCTGCACTGGCTTCCGTCCCAGCTCCACACTGTGTATCAGTTGATCATTCAAGGGTGGGTCTTTATGATGTACTGCCAGGTACTGTGGATCTTAGAGCAGCTCACACACCGCACTCCCAACAAGGGAGAAAGAGATTAGCAGATAGAAAACAAGTGGTGTCAGAGGTTTGGAGCGCTAAAGAAACCACGGGTTGGTGATTAAATTACCAATAATTTATTTCACGAACAGCAGGGGTCCAGTAAGCCACAACGCGTTTCGACGCATAGATGCGTCTTTCTCAAGTGGATCCACTTGAGAAAGACGCATCTATGCGTCGAAACGCGTTGTGGCTTACTGGACCCCTGCTGTTCGTGCAATAAATTATTGGTAATTTAATCACCAACCCGTGGTTTCTTTAGCGCTCCAAACCTCTGACACCGCTTGTTTTCTATCTGCTATGTGACTGGGTTTGACCCTTTAAGTACAGTATGTCGCCGATTCTTGATTTACGTTTGACACTTTGATGTTTTCTTTGCTTTATGTATTCCTATATTGCAATATACTGGTAACCTTTTGTTGTTTTTTTTCTGTTTATTGAAAAGAGTTTCCCCGATGAAGACTCATATGTGAGTCGAAACTTTGGGAACATTCTATTATTTTGTGTGCCAAATAAAGTTTTTTGCTTTTTCAACCATTGAATATATTCGTGCTATTCATTATATTCTATTTGTGTACTTACCTTGCGATAGTCAAATCTCTCTTGCAACATGTTTGGTGCCTGATTTGTCTGTTTGGCGCCTGATTACTGGACTATTATTTCTGTGCACCACACAACTGGGCGAGGCAGGTTCTTACTGCTGAACATATACACAGTGGAGATGGCTGCAGGCTGTATAAAAAATGGATACTACTGCTAGCAATACACATAATAGAAAATACGCAATAGATTCTGCTGCCGGCTATACACACAATAGAGAATACACAATAGAGACTGCTTCTGGCTGTACACAATTAGAATACAAAATAGAGACTGTTGTTGGCCGTATACACTATAGAGACTGTTGCTGGCCATACACACAATGGAGATGGCTACGGGCCGTATAGACAATGCAGACTGCTGCGGGACATGTGCACAATGCAGACCATTGTGGGACGTATGCACAAAGCAGACTGCTGTGGGATGTATGCACAATGCAGACCACTACGGGACATATGCATAATGCAGATCACTATGGGGCATATGCACATTAGAGACTGCAGCAGGACATATGCACATTAGAGACGGTTATGGGCTGTATGCACAATGAAGACCACTGTAGGCCGGATGCACAATGAAGACCACTGCAGGATAAATGCACAATGCAGACCACTGTGGGATATATACACAATGCAGACCGCCGCGGGTCATATGCACAATGCAGATCGCTGTGGGATGCATGCACAATGAAGACCGCTGCGGGACATGTGCACAATGCAGACTGCTGTGGGATGTATGCAAATTACAGACTGCTGCAGGACCTATGCACATTACAGACTGCTGCAGGATGTATGCACATTAGGGACTGCTGCAGGATATATACACATTACAGACTGCAGTGCGATGTATGCACATTAAAGACCGCTGCGGGACGTATGCACATTAGAGACTGCTGCAGTATGTATGCACCTTACAGACCCCTGCGGGTCATATTCACATTGGAGACCACTGCAGGATGTATACACATTAGAGACCTTCAGCTGTATATCTTGTATACACAGCACTATACTGTATGCACAGGTCCACACTATATACATACAGTATATAGACAAACTAATACAGTATGTAGTGTGGACCTGTATATGCAGTATAGTGCTGTGTAGAGGCAGACAGGTACACAGACAAACACAGTCAGACACACACACACACACACACACACACAACAGGTATCTTCATACTCACCACCACAGCAGCTCCCTCCTCCCGCTGGCAACCTTGCTCTGCGGTTACTTCTGGTTTGTGCTATGGATTTCAACCCATCGGGCGCATGCACAGTATAAACCTGGCCGAGACTGACAGTCTCAGCCAGGCCTACCCCTCTCTGCTTCCTCTGCCACAGCCGTGAGTGACAGCAGAGTGAGGCCCGTAGAATAGGTGAAGGGGTGGGGCCCAGAAGAGATTGTCAGGTGAGGACCCATAAAGGAGGTGAGGGGGCATGGCCCAGAGGAGATTTGGGCCTTGGCCCACACCTCTCCTCCAGGCTCCCTCTCCTGTCAATCACTGCAAGGCCCCCAACAGCTGTCAGGGCAATCATGCCCTGTCAACGGCCCTGCACTTGCTCATCCCTAGCAGTGACTCTATTAGATAGTACACAATGTGTGCTGGGAACGTAGCTCTAAAAAGACCAGTTGTTCTTATATGGAGATATTGGAACACTACTTTCAGTCTTTCCCTGTTCCACAAGCTCTGCGTCCCGACATTATTCTGAACTAGTATAGATTCAATGGAACTCTTAATAGAGCTTTTGCATTGTTCTAAAATGAAGATACAGAAACACTCAATTTTAGTCTGTCCCTGCTCCATAAACTCTGACTACACTATTCTGACCTGGTATAGACTTGATGTAGCTCTTAAAAGAGCTGTTTGGTTAGATTTAGATAGTAGAAACACTCTCCCTACAGACTGCTTGCTCTTTCTCTACACTCTCACCACACTGTTTCCGAATGCAATGTATGCAAAGTGGTGGTGGCAGGATTTATATAGACCCTTTGACACCTAGTGATCAGCCAATCACACTAGTGACACAATTAACATGGGTACGGCATTACTGTGATTGGCAAGCAAGCCTAGCATGTTAAGTGGCTCAAAATCAGGCACCAAACATGTTGGGTGGGACACTTGAATCTTGCAAGGCGAGCACACAAATACTTGGCAAGGACCGAATAGCCCAAATACTGCAATATCGGTGCGAGTACCGAATAGTACTGAGCAGATTCACTCATCACTAGTTATTAGCTTAATTGATATGAAACCCAGAATGCAATGTGCTGAGAGGGTTAATCAGTGAAGACAAGGGTCAGGACAACATGTTTTTCCTCTCTTATAAAACAACTCTCCAGATCTAAACCCTATAGAAAACCTTTGGAGGGAGTTGAAAGTCCATGTTGCCTAGTGTCAGCCCCAAAACATCACTGCTCCAGAGGAGATCTGCATGGATGAATGGGTCATGTGTGCCAACCATGTGAAGACTTACAGAAAACGTTTGACCTCTGTCATTGCCAACAAATGATATATAACAAAGCATTGAGATGAACTTTTGTTATTGCCATATACTTATTTTCCACCAAAATTTGAAAAAAATTTCTTTCCAAATCAATGTGATTTTCAGGACTTGTTTTCTCATTTTGTCTCTCATAGTTGAGGTCTACCTATGATGTCAATTACATGCCTCTCTCATGTTTTTAAGTCCGCCCCGGACCTGAATTTATAAGGGACCTTGCCTGAAGTAGAGGTCCCCCTTCAGGTCCGGGGTGGAAGGTGTTGTATGTGTAAGTTTACCTGATGTGGAAATCCCTCCCTGCACCAGGTGTTCCAGTGGCAACCGAACCATAGGGGTGCCATAATATATTATTGATTTATTAGTCAATGTTTTTCAAGGCTCCCACAAACGCCCTGAAACATGGCAGTATGACATTGATTTTTGATAATATCCTAATTCATTCAGATGCACTATTACATCAGTGGGTCTGGCTAATATTAGTCTTATGTATATGGAGGCTTTTGAAGCCTATTTTGAAATGTTCGCTTCATTAATTCCTATTATCTTTATACTAGTAAAAAGGCCCGATGCAATTGCATCGGGAGCACTGTGAAATGAATTGTGTGTATACAGGTGGGTCAGTGGGTATCAGAGTATAGAGGCGGGTCAGTGGGTAGTAGAGAATCGAGGCGGCTCTGTGGGTAGCAGAATATGGAGGCGGCTCTGTGGCTAGCAGAGTATCGAGGCGGCTCTGTGGGTAGCAGAGAATAGAGGAGGCTCTGTGGGTAGTAGAGTATAGAGGCGGCTCTGTGGTGGAGGGGTGAGGAGAGATGCGGCTGTGTGGTGGAGGGGTGAGGAGAGATGCGGCTCTGTGGTGGAGGGGTGAGGAGAGAAGCGGCTCTGTGGTGGAGGGGTGAGGAGAGATGCGGCAGAGTGGTGGAGGGGTGAGGAGAGATGGGTGTCTGTGGTGGAGGGGTGAGGAGAGATGCGGCTGTGTGGTGGAGGGGTGAGGAGAGATGCGGGTCTGTGGTGGAGGGGTGAGGAGAGAAGCGGCTGTGGTGGAGGGCTGAGGAGAGATGCGGCTGTGGTGGAGAGGTGAGGAGAGATGCGGCTCTGTGGTGGAGGGGTGAGGAGAGATGCGGCTCTGTGGTGGAGGGGTGAGGAGAGATGCGGCTCTGTGGTGGAGGGGTGAGGAGAGATGGGTGTCTGTGGTGGAGGGGTGAGGAGAGAAGCGGCTGTGTGGTGGAGGGGTGAGGAGAGATGCGGCTGTGTGGTGGAGGGGTGAGGAGAGATGCGGCTGTGTGGTGGAGGGGTGAGGAGAGAAGCGGCTCTGTGGTGGAGGGGTGAGGAGAGATGCGGCTCAGTGGTGGAGGGGTGAGGAGAGATGCAGCTCTGTGGTGGAGGGGTGAGGAGAGATGCGGCTCAGTGGTGGAGGGGTGAGGAGAGATGCGGCTCAGTGGTGGAGGGGGGTGAGGAGAGATGCGGCTCAGTGGTGGAGGGGTGAGGAGAGATGCAGCTCAGTGGTGGAGGGGTGAGGAGAGAAGCGGCTCAGTGGTGGAGGGGTAAGGAGAGAAGCGGCTCAGTGGAGTAGGGTTGAGGAGAGATGCGGCTCAGTGGTGGAGGGGTGAGGAGAGAAGCGGGTCAGTGGTGGAGGGGTGAGGAGAGATGCGGCTCAGTGGTGGAGGGGTGAGGAGAGAAGCACACAGCATATACATACATGAGACATTGTATAGACAGACAGTATGCAGAGATTACAGAGATTATACACACAGTATACACACATTACAGACAGTATACACACATTACACACAGTATAGACACATTACAGACAGTATACAGAGATTACACACAGTATAGAGACATTAGACAGAGTATAGAGACATTACAGACAGTATACAGAGATGACACACAGTATAGAGACATGACACAGAGTGTAGAGACATGACACAGAGTGTAGAGACATGACACAGAGTGTGCAGAGACATGACACAGACAGAGTGTGCAGAGACATGACACAGACAGAGTGTGCAGAGACATGACACAGACAGAGTGTGCAGAGACATGACACAGACAGAGTGTGCAGAGACATGACACAGACAGAGTGTGCAGAGACATGACACAGAGTGTGCAGAGACATGACACAGACAGAGTGTGCAGAGACATGACACAGACAGAGTGTGCAGAGACATGAGACAGACAGAGTGTGCAGAGACATGAGACAGACAGAGTGTGCAGAGACATGAGACAGACAGAGTGTGCAGAGACATGAGACAGACAGAGTGTGCAGAGACATGACACAGGCAGAGTGTGCAGAGACATGACACAGGCAGAGTGTGCAGAGACATGAACCAGGCAGAGTGTGCAGAGACATGAGACAGGCAGAGTGTGCAGAGACATGAGACAGGCAGAGTGTGCAGAGACATGAGACAGGCAGAGTGTGCAGAGACATGAGACAGGCAGAGTGTGCAGAGACATGAGACAGGCAGAGTAAGGTAGGGGTTAAAAAAATGTAAATAAAGTTTATGCTCACCTCACCCCGAGCTCCCGGTGGCTCCCGGTGCCTGCAGAGCTCTTCTACTGCAGTTCAGGACCTGCGGTGATGTCAGAGTTACGTGACCGGCGGTTACCATGGAGTAAGCTGGTGTCACGTGACTCTGACATCACCGCAGGTCCTGTATTGGTGTAGAAGAGCTCTGCAGGCACCGGGAGCCTGCGGGAGCCACCGGGAGGCTGGAGGAAGACGGCGGGAGACGGCGGGGGCTCGGGGAGAGGTGAGGAAATTTTTTTTTTTTACAGTAGTGCGGCTGCGGCTCGCGATGACGCTGCGCGTCATCGCTCGCAGTACCGCAAAGCATCTTGGGATTCGGCTACAACGCCCGAATTCCAAGACTGACGATTATATAAGTACTAGTAAAAAGGCCCGATGCAATTGCATCGGGAGCGCGGTGAAATGAATTGTGTGTATACAGGCGGGTCAGTGGGTAGCAGAGTATAGAGGCGGCTGTGTGGGCAGCCGAGTATAGAGGCGGCTGTGTGGGCAGCCGAGTATAGAGGCGGCTGTGTGGGCAGCCGAGTATAGAGGCGGCTGTGTGGGCAGCCGAGTATAGAGGCGGCTGTGTGGGCAGCCGAGTATAGAGGCGGCTGTGTGGGCAGCCGAGTATAGAGGCGGCTGTGTGGGCAGCCGAGTATAGAGGCGGCTCTATGGGTAGCAGGGCAGTGTGGGTGAGTGGGGGGAGTGAGGGCATAGGGGGGGTAAGAGGAGTGTGCGGGGGCAGTGTGGGGAGTGAGGGCATAGGGGGGGATAAGAGGAGTGAGCAGGGGCAGTGTGGGGAGTGAGGGCATAGGGGGGGATAAGAGGAGTGAGCAGGGGCAGTGTGGGGAGTGAGGGCATAGGGGGGGATAAGAGGAGTGAGCAGGGGCAGTGTGGGGAGTGAGGGCATGGGGGGGTAAGAGGAGAGAGCAGGGGCAGTGTGGGGAGTGAGGGCATAGGGGGGGTAAGAGGAGAGAGCAGGGGCAGTGTGGGGAGTGAGGGCATAGGGGGGGGGTAAGAGGAGTGAGCAGGGGCAGTGTGGGGAGTGAGGGCATAGGGGGGGTAAGAGGAGTGAGCAGGGGCAGTGTGGGTGAGTAGAGGGTAAGCAGGGGCAGTGTATGAGTAGATCTGAGGGGCGGTGGGCCTGTAAGGTTAGTTGAGGAGGGGAGGGGGGGGGGGTTAGGCTGGAATGAGAGTGTGGCGCCAATGTTGCCCCAGCGCCCCTGTAAGGTTAGTTGAGGAGCGTGGGATGATAGCAGACTGCAGCCCCGCCGGGTGTTACCTGTGAGAAGCTGGGGCGGGCACTGTGTGTGATGAAGGCGGCGGTGCAGGTGGCGGCGGGCCGTTGTGTAAAGCCGCTCCCCCTGTCTGCTGCCTGAGGGCTCGCACTGTGGAATGGTCTGTGCGGCCGGGGGAGCGGGAGGTGCCGGCTGGTGCGTGCAGCGGGGGAGCGGGGGGTGCCGTCCGGAGCGTGTAGCGGGGGAGCATGGGGTGGCGGCCGGTGCGTGTAGCGGGCGTTTGCGGGGGGCAGGCGGTGCGTCTAGCAGCCGTTTGCGGGCCGAATCTGCGGCTCGCGATGGCGCATGGGCGCCATCGCTCGCTCGCAGTGCCAGTGGCGCAAAGCATTCTGGGATTCGGCTACAACGCCCGAATCCCAAACTGCGGATTATATAAATAGAAGATGGAGACCTATCGTATCGGGAGGCCCGCACCATCAGCCTCCCTGCTCCGCACCCTCAGCCTCTCCTCACAACTTCAGACTCCCTGCAGCATCAGCCTCCCCATGCACCATCAGCCTCTCCTCGCACCCTCAGTCTCCCCCTGCAGCATCAGCCTCTCCCCGCACCCTCAGCCTCTCCCTGCAGCATCAGCCTCTCCCCGCACCCTCAGCCTCTCCCTGCACCCTCAGCCTCTCCCAGCACCCTCAGCCTCTCCCCGCACCCTCAGCCTCTCCATGCACCATCATCCTCTCCCCGAACCCAACCCTCAGCCTCCCCACACACCATCAGCCTCTCCTCGCACCCTCAGCCTCCCCCTGCAGCATCAGCCTCTCCCCACACCCTCAGCCACCCCCGCAGCATCAGCTTCTCCCCGCACTGTCAGCCTCCCCACACACCATCAGCCTCTCCTCGCACCCTCAGCCTCCCCCTGCAACATCAGCCTCTCCCCACACCCTCAGCCACCCCCCGCAGCATCAGCTTCTCCCCGCACTGTCAGCCTCCCCCCCACACCATCAGTCTCTCCTCGCACCTGCAGCATCAGCCTCTCCCCGCATCTTCTGCTTCACCCTGTCCCCCCCCCCCGCACAGTTTTACCACTGGTTGCTCTCAGGATTCCAAGGACCTGTGTGTCATCATGGGGTCAGGGGACGCGCAGGGTCACATGATCCCGCTGGCATCCCGAGAGCCGCCAGCGGTAACACTGTGTTGGGGGGACGAACTGATGCTGCGGGGTAAGGCTGATGCTGCGGGGGGAGTCTGAGGGTGCGGGGAGAGGCTGATGGTGTGTGGGGAGTGTCTGCCTGGAGTGCGGTGATTGCCATAAGAGACCTATAACTTGAGTCATCCAATTTGGTGTCTGGCACACTGCTGCCTGAGGGCTCGCACTGTGGAATGGACTGTGCGGCCCTGGCAGCTGGGGAGCGGGGGGTGCCGGCTGGTGCGTGCAGCGGGGGAGCGGGGGGTGCCGGCCGTAGCGTGTAGCGGGGGAGCAGGGGGTAGCGGGCGTTTGCGGGGGGCAGGCGGTGCGTCTAGCAGCCGTTTGCGGGCCGAATCTCCGACTGTCTGCAGAGCTCGTCTACTGCAGTCAGTCAAGGACCTGCGGTGATGTCACAGTCACGTGACACCAGGTTACCATGGAGTAACCTGGTGTCACGTGACTGTGACATCACCACAGGTCCTGGACTGCAGTAGAAGAGCTCTGCAGACACTCGGAGCCTGCGGCAGCCACCGGAAGCCTGGAGGAAGACGGCAGGAGACGGCGGGGGCTCGGGGAGAGGTGAGCATTAACTTTTTTTTTTTTTTTTTACAGTAGTGCGGGTCTGCGGCTCGTGATGACGCTGCGCGTCATCACTCGCAGTCCCGCAAAGCATGTTGGGATTCGGCGACAACGCCCGAATTCCCAACTGCGGATTATATAAATAGATATATAGATCCCAATTGCCAACTCTGCTGGAATATTAGCCACTGAAAATAAGTTGAACTAAATAATTTGCACTTAGATCTGCACCCGTGTTTCTTGTCTTTTCCCTCTCCTAGACCTTGTAGCCTAGGGGTCATATATCTCTGCTGGAATATTTGGGATGCTAGAGGAAAAAGAGGTGATCTGTTGGATGAGAGTTGGGAAATCTCTTGAGCATAATTAGTGCCTTCTATAACCTCTTGGAAAGCGATGCAGCCAGAAGAGTTTTTTTTTGTGACTTCAGAGTTCTTCATTTAATGATGGAGCCTGAACATCTAAATACACATTAAGATGGCAGAGAAGAGGCCAGTCTTGAAATTTGCATGTTCCATTTCAGATTGCAGTATGTAGAGTATTGTTCAGTCCCCTCCCCTCTTTCTTTAAAGAAATCAATAAAATAGTTAAATAAATCTGTAGTTTATCTGGCCCTGCTTTTTCTAACTAGTCTAAAATATATAGGAGAGTCCGTGCGTGTGTGCGTGTGTGTGCGTGTGGGTATGTGTGTGTGTTTACACTTTCACCAATATGTATAGATATGTACAGGACAATTCCTTCATGGGGTACAAATTAAGTCATCCTGGGGTCCACCCTTCCTCACAAGGTCTGAATTGTTTTCTGTCAACAAGCTTCTACCGGGAAAAGCCCAAGTGGATTATCCCTCCCTTTCGTGAAATGGAAAAAAGTAATTCCTATATAGGAAAGGCTGAGTCATGGTGATATATGATCTATAGCACAATAGGGCTGCACTTCTACAGCTCAAGGAATGGTGTGACTGACTCCTTCAGTGCCAGAGCATTTCTAAAATTTTATTAAAAAGCAGACCCATTATTGTAAGATTTTTATAAGGTAAATGCTAGAATAAAACTATTTAAATATACATTTGTGGGGGCTTGCAAAATGGAATTGTAAGTGTCAAAATCTTTTCCTTTTGCATGCTTGAAGGTGCTCAATAACATAACTGTTAAATACTAGCTGTGCAAGCACTTTTCGATGAGCTATAGAGCACTACCGTATTATGAAAAATGGCATAAGTAAAAACTTGTGATTTGAGAAATACAAGTTATACAGTGTATAAAAAGAATCAAGCTTATGTAAGGTTGCATATACAATACCTTATATATTGACCCACATTTTCATACACAGCATACAGGTTTATCTCAATGAATTAGAATATAGTGATGGGCGAATCCTAAATTACTCGGAATCGCTTGACTCTAGCGAGTCCGAGCCCGGGACTCGCTACTCGTTGCGAGTCTAGCGAGTCCAATGTTAATGAATGGGGAAGCGAGTAATAGCGAGTAGTGTGCGATTTACAAATCACAGATGTGTCTCGGAAGCTTCAGCCTGAAGCAATCCTAGTTTTGTCAGAGTCTCTGCCATTGATTTGCATTGGACTCGTTTACTGTGCAAGTAATCGCTGGGAAACTCGCACAGATAAGAGTCCGGCTGTCTCCTCTGTGCTGGCTGCCGCAGCTCCAGGGTCCTAGAGCCCGCCTACTGCCTGATGTAGCAGAGCTGAGATTGTTCTCAGTCTGCTCATTCCCTGTGCATAGACATCTATATCTATGCACAGGGAATGTAGCAGAGAGGACATTGCGTTTTGGACTGCATCGGACGGAAGAGTTTTTTTTTAATTAAAGATGGAGTCCCTAATGGCTTTTTTTTTTATTTCTAATAAAAAATTTTCTCTGTGTTGTGTTTTTTTTAAAACAATTTAATAGAAATTCATGGCGGTCATGTCTAATATTGGCGTGGCCGCCATAAATTTCGGGCTTAGGGCCAGCTGATAATACAAAGCTGGCCCTAACCTCTTTAGTACCCAGCGTGCCACCGCCACCAGGGCCGCTGGAAGAGCGGGGTTCAGCGCCAGAGGATGGCGCTTCAATGAACGCGCCATCTTCTGGGGCGGCTGCGGGCTGCAGTTTGCAGCAGGGGGTGCCCAGAAAGCTTGGGCCTCCCTGCGCTGCGGATTCCAGCCCCCAGCTGATTAGCTGTACCTGGCTAGACATAGAAATTGCGCGGAGCCCCACGCATTTTTTTTAAATTATTTCATGAAATTCATGAAATAGTAAAAAAAAGGGCTCCCCTATATTCTTTTGTCTGGCCAGGTACAAATAGGCACCTGGGGGTTGGGGGCAGCCCGTCGCTGCCTGCTGGATCCGGCTGGTTCCAGACATACGGCGAAGACCATGTAATTTTTTTTCTGAAAAATCAATAAAACAATCCTAAAAAAGGGACTGCATCTTTATTAACCCCTCGCCCATGGTCCAGGGGTTAATAAAGATGCAGTCCCTTTTATTTACATTGTTTTATGGATTTGTCAGAAAAAAATTTCACGTGGGCTTCGCCGTATTTCTGGAACCAGCCGGATCCAGCAGGCAGCGACGGGCTGCCCCCAACCCCCAGGTGTCTATTTGTAACTGGCCGGACACAAGAATATAGGGGAGCCCTTTTTTTTAATTATTTCATGAATTTCATGAAATAATAAAAAAAAAAATGCGTGGGGCTCCGTGCAATTTCTATGTCTAGCCAGGTACAGCTAAGCAGCTGGGGCTGGAATCCGCAGCGCAGGGAGGCCCAAGCTTTCTGGGCACCCCCCTCTGCAAACTGCAGCCCGCAGCCGCCCCAGAAGATGGCGCGTTCATTGAAGCGCCATCCTCTGGCGCTGAACCCCGCTCTTCCAGCGGCCCTGGTGGCGGTGGCACGCTGGGTAATAAAGGGGTTAATACCAGCTTTGTTATACAAGCTGGTATTAAGCCCGAGATTCTTAATGTCAGGCCACGTTTGACCCAGCCACTAAGAATCTCCAATAAAGGGTTAAAAAAACACAACATAGAGAAAATTTTTTATTAGAAATAAAAAAAAGCCATTAGGGACTCCATCTTTAATTAAAAAAATCCTCTTCCGTCCGACGTAGTCCAAAACGCGATGTCCTCTCTGCTACATCCCCTGTGCATAGATATAGATGTCTATGCACAGGGAATGTACAGACTGAGAACATTCTCAGCACTGCTACATCATCTCTGTGAGCAGGCGGGCTCTAGGACCCTGGAGCTGCGGCAGCCTGCACAGAAGACAGCTGGACTCGACTCGCAAAGTAACAGCAGTTACTTTGCGAGTTTCCCTGAGATTACTTGCACAGTAATCAGACCAATGCAAGTCAAAGGCAATCCTAGTTTTGTCAGCGTCTCTGACAAAACTAGGATTGATATTGATTTGCATTGGACTCGTTTACTGTGCGAGTAATCACTGGGAAACTCGCAGAGTACCGAGTCCTGCGAGTCCCTTACTACTCGCCGAGTAACGAGTCCTAGCGAGTAGATTCGCCCATCCCTATTAGAATACCATCAAAAAGATAATTTATTTAAGTAATTCAATGCAAAAAGTGAAAACACATATATTATATACAGTTATTACAGAGTGATCTATTTCAAGTGTTTATTTTTGTTAATGTTGATGATTATTGCTTACAGCCAATAAAAATCCAAAGGTCATTATCTCAGGAAATTAAAGTAGGAAAGATGAAGGGATAAAAACTGCGCTGCCGTATTCCATGACACATCAAAAGGTGAATGTAATATTGATATATTAGTCAATATGCTTCAGTGCTCCCATAAACGCCCTGAAACATGGCTATATTATATTGATTTTACCCTAAGGGACCATTTTAAATGCTTAGTATGCTTTTAAGGTGCTTAATTATTCTAATTCTCTGACATAATGATGTGGCACCCCTGCGGGGGATTGCCACAGGATACACCGGTGCAAGGAGGGAATTACACCTTGGTTTGCACAGCACACAACACCTTCCACCCCAGAGCTGAAGGGGGAGCTCTACTGGCTGCCTCAAGCCAGTTCCCCTTTAAGAACATCCAGGCCTGAGGGGAGGAGTTAGTCTGTCCCTGAAGTTAGTCGGAAGTGAGGAGAGAAAAGAGAGGAGACGGAGGAGCTGGTCGCTTAGAGAGATACAGGCCCAGGACCAGGGACCACTGACCGCTGTGTGCACCCTAGGGAAAGGGTTGGAGGCAAGTGTATTAAGCAGGGAACTAAGAATGGGAACCGGTTACTACAGCCCTTTAGTACACCTGGACACCGGAGTCCGACGCTGCAATCATTTATTGCTACAGCAAAAGCGCGGAGGACTCAGGAGAAGTTTACCCCCTGAGGAAAACAAGTAGGAGATGCTGAAACTGACCAAGCATAGGACCAGGGGCCTTAGGAGAAACAGGGACTCCCAGAAGGACCTCATTGTCAGTTTGCAGCAAAGCCCCGAGAGGGAAAAGAAGAAGCGGTGAGTTCAGGCTCAGGCAGGACTCACCTCACACCACAGAGCACAGACACAGAGGAGGCCGCATAACTTTCTAAGGTGGAAGTCCCGAGTTGCACCTGGGACCTGATTATTACTATGGACTCTACCTGTTACCCTGTCACCAGTAAAAGGTACCGAAACAACAATCCCTGTGTGTCTGTGTGCCTGCTTAACCGCTGGAATTCACCGCCCTGTCTGCAAAGACGCAACTACTACTCCCCTCATCCATCCCCACTGCCCTGAGGTAAAGCTCCACCTGTGGGGAGTTGTTCCACACTCTGCTGCACCAACCATCACCTCAGCGGCCGGCTGCAGCGCTTGTATACCCATTACCAGGTACCATTGGTGGCGTCATGTTAATAATCCCCTTATCCCCCACCGTTCTCTGCCATTGAGGGTCCAGGGCACGGGACCGGGGATCGACCAGCCGTGATTCCCCATCAAAGCCGCCATCAGCTCCGGCACCCGAGTACCCCATACCCTGTCAACCGTCTCAATGACCTTTGGGTTTTCATTGGCTGTAAACCATAATCATCAATATTAACAGAAATAAACACTTGAAAAAGATCAGTCTGTTTGTAATGACTCTATATAATATATGTGTTTCACAGAAAGATAACATTACAAACAGAGCGATCTATTTCAGGTGTTCTTTTTCTGTTAATGTTGATGCCTATGGCTTACAGCCAATGAAAACCCAAAAGAGATCTAGTATGAAGTTTCCACAATCAGTAATGATTAATGATAGTTTATAATTCATTTATATAGCGATACTAATTCCAAAGCACTTTACAAACATTTGCAACACTGTCCCCATTGAGGCTCAAAATATAATTATCCTATCTGTGTGTTTTTCAAGTGTGGGAGGAAACCCACACAATCACGGGAGAACATACAAACTTCTTGCAGATGTTGTCTGGAGGAGGAGTGGAGAGGCACATTCCAAGCTGCTTGAGGTCTAGTGTAAAGACTCCACATTCAGTAGTGGTTTGAGGAGCCATGTCATCTGCTGTGTTTATCAAAACCAAAGTCAGCGCTGCTGTCTACCAGGAAATTTTAGAGCGCTTCATGCTTCTGTGGTGCTCCTGCGGACCGGCCACCACTAGACGGCACAGCAGCTGGGATTGGTAAATCGGTTACCCCACACACACCCAACACACTCCCGATCCCAAGTCTAGATGTTGGGAAAAAGGTGTATAACAGTCCGCGCTGCCAGGTCCCCCGATACTCCAAAGAACACACGTGTAGGTGATGTTCAAACAGTTTTTCTTTATTCTCTCCGACGCGTTTCAGGTCCCTGAGGAAGGTGCCAGGAGGGCACCGAAACACGTCAGAGAGAATAAAGAAAAACTGTTTGAACATCACCTACCCGTGTGTTCTTTGGAGTATCGGGGGACCTGGCAGCGCGGACTGTTATACACCTTTTTCTCAACATCTTGATGTGTTTCCACGAGTAAGTGGCCGGTGGAAGTCCAGCAGCAGCCATCAGTATATTATAACTACACGCCTTCAAACCAGTTGTGGGTCTCACAACTGGCATAGGTGAGTGAAACCCCTACACACCACCTTGATATTGAGTGTCTCTAGTGATAGGGCACTATTGCGCCTCTTGTTCCCCCTCCTTTCTTTTATTGATCACAAGTCTAGGTACTCTATGTCCAGCAATGGGATAGTGGGAGGAGCCAGGTGGAGGGTGGAGAGCTATGACAGAACCCGGTTAGGAGTGGTAACTAGGGATAGGCGAATCTACTCGCTAGGACTCGTTACTCGGCGAGTAGTAAGGGACTCGCAGGACTCGGTACTCTGCGAGTTTCCCAGTGATTACTCGCACAGTAAACGAGTCCAATGCAAATCAATATCAATCCTAGTTTTGTCAGAGACGCTGACAAAACTAGGATTGCCTTTGACTTGCATTAGACTCGGCTACTGTGCCAGTGATAGCAGGGAAACTCGCAAAGTAACTGCTGTTACTTTGCGAGCCGAGTCCAGCTGTCTTCTCTGTGCAGGCTGCCGCAGCTCCAGGGTCCTAGAGCCCGCCTGCTCACAGAGATGATGTAGCAGTGCTGAGATTGTTCTTAGTCTGCTCATTCCCTGTGCATAGACATCTATATCTATGCACAGGGGATGTAGCAGAGAGGACATCGCGTTTTGGACTACGTCGGACGGAAGAGGATTTTTTTAATTAAAGATGGAGTCCCTAATGGCTTTTTTTTTTATTTCTAATAAAACATTTTCTCTGTGTTGTGTTTTTTTAACCCTTTATTGGAGATTCTTAGTGGCTGGGTCAAACGTGGCCTGACATTAAGAATCTCGGGCTTAATACCAGCTTGTATAACAAAGCTGGTATTAACCCCTTAATTACCCAGCGTGCCACCGCCACCAGGGCCGCTGGAAGAGCAGGGTTCAGCGCCAGAGGATGGCGCTTCAATGAACACGCCATCTTCTGGGGCGGCTGCGGGCTGCAATTTGCAGCGGGGGGTGCCCAGAAAGCTTGGGCCTCCCTGCGCTGCGGTTTCCAGCCCCCAGCTGCTTAGCTGTACCTGGCTAGACATAGAAATTGCGCGGAGACCCACGCATTTTTTTTTTATTATTTCATGAAATTCATGAAATAATTAAAAAAAAGGGCTCCCCTATATTCTTGTGTCCGGCCAGGTACAAATAGGCACCTGGGGGTTGGGGGCAGCCCGTCGCTTCTGCTGGATCCGGCTGGTTCCAGAAATACGGCGAAGCCCACGTGAAATTTTTTTCTGACAAATCCATAAAACAATGTAAATAAAAGGGACTGCATCTTTAATAACCCCTGGACCATGGGCGAGGGGTTAATAAAGATGCAGTCCCTTTTTTAGGATTGTTTTATTGATTTTTCAGAAAAAAAATTACATGGTCTTCGCCGTATTTCTGGAACCAGCCGGATCCAGCAGGCAGCGACGGGCTGCCCCCAACCCCCAGGTGCCTATTTGTACCTGGCCAGACACAAGAATATAGGGGAGCCCTTTTTTTTTATTATTTCATGAATTTCATGAAATAATATAAAAAAAAAAAATGCGTGGGGCTCCGCGCAATTTCTATGTCTAGCCAGGTACAGCTAATCAGCTGGGGGCTGGAATCCGCAGCACAGGGATGCCCAAGCTTTCTGGGCACCCCCCACTGCAAACTGCAACCCGCAGATGCCCCAGAAGATGGCGCGTTCATTGAAGCGCCATCCTCTGGCGCTGAACCCCGCTCTTCCAGCGGCCCTGGTGGCGGTGGCATGCTGGGTAATAAAGAGGATAGGGCCAGCTTTGTATTATCAGCTGGCCCTAAGCCCGATATTTATGGCGGTCGCGCCAATATTAGACATGATCGCCATGAATTTCTATTAAATTGTTTTAAAAAAAACACAACACAGAGAAAATTTTTTATTAGAAATAAAAAAAAAAGCCATTAGGGACTCCATCTTTAATTAAAAAAATCCTCTTCCGTCCGACGCAGTCCAAAACGCGATGTCCTCTCTGCTACATCCCCTGTGCATAGATATAGATGTCTATGCACAGGGAATGAGCAGACTGAGAACAATCTCAGCTCTGCTACATCAGGCAGCAGGCGGGCTCTAGGACCCTGGAGCTGCGGCAGCCAGCACAGAGGAGACAGCCGGAATCTTATCTGTGCGAGTTTCCCAGCGACTACTTGCACAGTAAACGAGACTCTGACAAAACTAGGATTGCTTCAGGCTGAAGCTTCCGAGACACATCTGTGATTTGTAAATCGCACACTACTCGCTATTACTCGCTTCCCCATTCATTAACATTGGACTCGCTAGACTCGCAACGAGTAGCGAGTCCCGGGCTCGGACTCGCTAGAGTCAAGCGATTCCGAGTAATTTAGGATTCGCCCATCACTAGTGGTAACACAACAAAAAGGAAAGCACAACAGCAAGTGAGAGGAGTTGAGAGTTAAGTGGAGAGAGAGCAGCAGGAGAGAGAAAGAGTTGAGACCCGTCAGCCAAGTAGTCAGAGAAACCAGACTGAGAAAACCCGGACCCAGCGGCCTGTAACACCATATGGCTAGCCCAGGTCCCAGGCTGAGGACCAAGGAAAAACAGAGGTGGTCCAAGGTGTGTCTGAGTCAGTGGAGACACTGAGGGACTGGGCCGGAACCAGAGCGCCGGCTTTGCAGAAGGGGTTAGGAAGCTTTATGCCAATCCCAGCGGGGTGCGGGGTCTTTATGTCCCGAGACCCAACCTCCGGTGCAGTGAAAGGAAGGCCATCGTATTAGGGCTAGGGGACCCGAGAAGTCACCCACTGAAAGCCCGTGACCACTGGACTCTAGCTAGTATGCGGAACAGACTGAAAAGGCCCGAAAAGAACATGAAAGGGGGTGCTGCAGACTAACTATCCCAGCTGCTAGACGACACCGGAGCCGATACTGTTTTGACTGTGTTGTAACCATCTGCTGATAAGGAAAGTAAACCCAGTTAAAGCTTGACACTGTGTGAGACTCTGATTGCCGCACCTGAGATGAGACATACTGATTCCGCGAGGTGGTAGTCGGAGACTGCCTGATGGTAAAAAGAACTCTGCAACTCCCTGCACTACACTTCCTACACGGTTGCCCTGGGGACCAGCCCTGCCCGTGGAGTGCTCAGCATCACAGCTGATAACTCCCATTATCCCTAGAGGTCCCGACTGCAGAGGTGGCTACCCATAGCCGCAAATCACGCGTGGCATCACGATAATCCCTAAAAGAATTGTCCCCTGTCCCTTTTATTGACCGCCTAAGACCACAGAGCCGGGTCACGACACCATGACATTCTGCAGCCCCAGACGACCGACCAGAGGGCCCGGTTCCAAGTACCCCACGGCCCTAGTGGGTGGATCACTTCCTTCTGCTGACGTGCTTTTTGGTTGATACCTTTTAATGGCTAACTGAAAAGATGGTAAAGCTTTCGGGACACTGTGGCCCCTTCGTCAGGCAGATAATGACATACATTCTGAAGACACATACATAAGCAAATGAAACAAAAAAAAAACAGTCTTAGATGCTGTAGTAAATGCGACAGGTGATGTAAAGCAGAGTCAGGCTAGAGAGGAAGAGAGGGGCTGGGGAATTGAAACAAAAATTCTAAGTTAGACGGAATAAATTGTATTATTGTTATATGATAGTGTTCTGTGGAGAACTGAAAATACTTAAATGAGTTGGGGAAAGCAATTAAAGGAAGCGAGGGTGTTCTTTTTTAAACCATTAAATTTTTATTTAAGTTTTCAGTCAATAACAATCTGTAGTGACAATGACAATAGCAATATCATGTCCAACTCAAAGAATAGATTAATAAACACACTGGAATCCATTCCAGCTATCACAGTAATATTGTGAAGAAGCTTCCCTAACCAGGCGGGTACAGCCTCTTCACCATTAACATCTTGGAAACTACTAATTAAACGGGAAGAATATCACAAGAAAGGAATATAGAAGTAAAAAGTAAGAGGGGGGGGAGAAATGTATCAGGGAAAGGACAAATAACTAACATGACATTTAACACTAGGTGGGAGGGGGACACAACACACAAGAGGTTAGAGAAGGGAAGGGGAAGGAACCTACCCAAATCCCCTTATCGTAGATTGTTAGAGATTCCCCAACTACCATTTGTAGTACGCGAAGTATGAGGTAAGTTTCAGTGCTAGGCTACATCTCTATACAGATAAGTTTTTAAAGAGGCGGCGAGTAAGTCTCTCATCATAATTACGCAACTACTGTGTTGTAAGGCGAGTCAGTCCACAAATCCCACCACGCCCGATTTTCTCTCGCCTCTTGGAATCGTGGGCCAGTAGTATTTCATATTGGAAGTGGGTGTTGATTGCCTCCACCACCATTCCCCTGGAAGGCAAGGATGATTCCTTCCAGAGACTCGCCAGGCACCTACGTGAGGCTGCCAGAACAATTGCCACCATCGGTCGGACTGGCGACGGCCAATCGCTCAGGCCTATGCTTAACACCGCGAGAGGAGCAGAGAGTTCGAATGCAATGCCCGTAAGGTCAATAAGAAGGTTCTCAATGTCCCTCCAGAACTCCTTTACCTTAGGACAGTACCACCAGAGATGCGGTGTGTTGCCTATCTGATTGCACTGTTTCCAACATTTTGGTGAAGTCTGGGGGAACTGTTTTGAAAATCGTGAAATTTTCCATGGAGTGAGGTACCAGTCCATGTGTATCTTTTTGAGTTGTTCAAAATGGTTTATACATCTCGAATATGCAGAAGCTCGCAGTGCAGCTTCTTGCCAGGAAGAGAGATCAGAGTCAAATGCTAAATATCGTTCCCATTTCAGCATGTATGGGAGTTTAGTTGAGTTATTAGCGTTTGTTAGTGCTCGATAGAGAAGTGATATCCCATGGTCGTTCGCGTTAGCAGATTTGAAATGTCTCTGGAGCGTGCCATCAAGTTCCCCCACATCCACCACTGGAGATGTACAGAGTCAATAAAATGTCGAGTCTGTAGGTAGCGGTAAAAAGTATTGCGGGGCACATCAAAAGATGTCATCAGCTCCGAAAAGGATTTTACCCCAGTCCCCTCTCTGATCTGGCGAAGATTTGTCAATCCTCTGTCTCTCCAGAGGGAGAGGGAAAGGGACTCCACCGATTGTTCCACCGCTAAAAGCGAGATATAATGATGTAAAAAATTTAGTGTACTTCGGTTATGTCGTCTCCACACAACCAACAGGGCCGTCATAGATCTCAGTAGTGTCGTGTCTTGTCTTGGGGCAAGGAGAGTCATTTCTAACAATATTCTGGTGGAGTTACGTGGAGCAAAGGATGCCTCAATTTGTTTCCACAGAGGGCCCATTTCATTTGACCACCAGGTTCTTGCTGTCGAGAGGTGTATTGCAGAGTAGTAAAGATGTAAGTCTGGGACTCCCATTCCTCCTGAGGCTACCGGGGACATGAGTACTCTGTCTCTTATTCGGTGAACTCTATTATTCCATATGAACCGATTCAGAAGCGATTGTAGGGAGGATAGGAAACGTTTAGGGAAGAGTAATGGGATACATCTCAGGTAGTAAAGAATTTTAGGCAAGTATGTCATCTTTACGATCTGAATCCTGGCAATCCACGAAAGGTTTAAAGTTTTAAGAGCGTCCAGTCCCGTTCTGAGTTCACCAGATAGAATTTCGGAGTTGCGTCGAACTATATCCCTGGTGTTTGTTATTTGAATTCCCAGATTTTGAATCCCCAAGGGGGACCACACAAAGGGGAGTTTAGATTGGAGAAGAAGTTTTTGTGATTGGGAGATATTGATGGGATAAAGAAGCGATTTAGCTGCATTCAGCTTGTAGTATGAGACTGCAGCAAACTCATCAAGTAATGTCATTATTCTGGGAATGGTCTCCTCCACATTAGAACAGACAAAGATGACATCGTCCGCATATAGCCCCATTTTATGCTCGACCTTCTCTATTACCGTACCGGAGATACCACGCTCCCCTCTTACTCTGACCGCCAACGGCTCCATTATCAGGGCGAAAATAAGCGGAGACAGCGGACATCCCTGTCGTGTGCCATTAGTTATCTGCAACGTAGAGGAGACAAAACCCGAAGCTCGTACCTTCGCGTTGGGGGAAGAGTACAATGCCATAATGGCCGATCTAATATCTCCGTTAAGACCGAATCTCCCAAGCACCTCCTCAAGATACCCCCAGTGCACTCTGTCGAACGTTTTTCCGCGTCTAAAGACAAGAGTGCATCAGGGGCACCATTCCTCTCCATAATCTCCAAAAGGTCAATAAGACGTCTTGTGCCATCAGATGCTTGCCTGGACGGTATAAACCCAACCTGCTCCATTCCAACCAGGGAGGTGATGACACCCATGAGGCGATTTGCTAAGAGTTTTGCGTATATTTTTAAATCGCAATTTAAAAGAGCGATTGGTCTGAAATTCTCTGGGGACGTCAGGGGCTTGCCAGGCTTCGGGATCGCAGAGATTAACGCTTCAAGGCCCTCAGGACGGATCTCTCCCGAACTTCTCCAAAAATTAAACAGTGCTAGTAAGTGCGGTAAGAGTAGGTCTGTAAAAGACGTGTAATACTGGTAAGAGAAACCGTCAGGTCCTGGGGTCGAGCTTTTTTTCATGGATTTGATAACTTCTCGGATTTCTGAGTCCAAGAAGGGGGCATTTAAGGCTAATTGCTGGGCCGGCGTTAGCGAGGGTAGCTGTATCTTATCTAGGAATTTTTTTATCGTTTCTTTCGAAGGCTGCGGTGTCTGTGCATCAAGGTGCAAGTTATACAGTTTTCCGTAGTATTTTTGAAATTCCTCTGCTATCAATAAGGGGTTGGTTATTTTTTGTCCCGTGGCTGTAATCAAATGGGAGATTTTGGAAGCTTCTTGTTTTTTCTTAATACGTCTGGCTAGGATAGTGCCTGCTCTATCCCCCATTCCGTAAAATTTGGCTTTGCTTTTTTTCAGGTTAAATTCCATTTTAGTTAGTAGTAAGGCGCGGAGTTGCCTCCTTGCCTCTGAGAGTTCCGCATGTGTGGACTCTAGGGGGGTCTGTTTGTGTTGAGTTTCTAGGTTCGTTATGTTACGCGTGAGCGATTTAATCTGAGCTTCTCTTTCTCTTTTAAGTCTGGAAGCTAGCTGAATAAGTGCTCCCCGAATCACCGTCTTATGGGCTAGCCAGTTGATTTCCGGATTTGTTTGTGCGCTGTCGTTTAAGGAGAAGTACGTTTTCAGTTGGTCAGAGATCAAAGTAATATTGTCAGGACTAGCTAGTAGGTAGTCGTTCAGTCTCCAGATTGAGGTCGGGGCCACTTGAGCGGAGTCTATTATCTGTAGGGAGACTGGGCGTGGTCCGACCAAGTGATGTTACCGATTGTGGATGATTGACATCTAGAGAGAAGGAGGTCGTTAATCAAAAAGTAGTCCAGTCTACTGTACGTGTGGTGACGTGAGGATAAAAAGGTGAAGTCCCTTTCCTCTCCATGGGTGTAACGCCATATATCGTGAAGGTGGGAAGCTGAAATTAGCTTACCCATATCACCACGGCAGTTGGAGACAGATGAACAATCTAAGCGTTTACACACTGGGAAGTTAAAATCACCCGCCATTACTGTAAGACCTTTACACAGAGACGTTAGCTTGGGAAACAAAGAGCGGAAATATCTAAATTGACCTGAGTTGGGGCCATAAATTGAGACGAGCGAATACAATGCTCATTGATGTACCCCACCACCACTAAGTACCTGCCTTGAGGGTCCGAGATCTGGTCAACAAGTCTGAAAGCGAGAGATCTACGAATAAAGATAGCCACCCCTGCTTTCTTTACCTCAGCATTTGCAAAATATTGGTAAGGAAACAAAGCAGACGACATACGGTAATTATCACCCTTCAGCAAGTGGGTTTCCTGGAGAAACACGACATCTCCCTGAAGTTTTCTGAGTTGCGACCAGGCCAGGGAGCGCTTCACAGGCGAGTTTAGCCCATTTACATTAATGGTGACACAGTTAATGCTCATGATGGCACGTCCAGCGGCTATTCAATCTGATGATGGGAGAGAGATGTGGTTAAGTCAAGATACAACGCGTACGTTAAATCCAGTACAGTAGTTATAAATGGTTCCAACCAAGGATGGGAGTCAGGGGGGACACAGTAGGAAATACAAGGGAAAGACGGGAAAACAAACAATCAGACAAGCAAACAAGTAGAGATGGGGAGAATAGTCAGGAAATTTGCAAATAAAAGGATAATTACAATTTAGCTCAGCGTATCAACTATGAACTAGTGAACATTTAAAGGAACAATATTCTCAGTACTAAGGGTTGTCTAAGAGAATATAACAAAGGTTAACTATCTCAAGTCACCTTTCAAGGGTGCAAGAACAAGTGCACCTACCGGGGCAGTCTATCCCGCCAATTTTTGGCAGAATGTGAAAAGATGGATGATAGAGAGAATAGTGATCGAGAATGGTAAAAGAGTAGAGTAGGCAGAAGGGGGAGAGAGTTATGAGGGAAAAGGGCAGTGAAGTAGAAGGAGAGAAGTTGTGGATGTGGAAAAGATAATAGTAAGTCAGAGAGTAGAGTTATATGAGCAAATTAAACGATAAAGTAAAGAGTTGTAGAGAGAGGTAGAATAAGTTTGAATATAAAGAAGAATAAGTGGAAAAAGATCAGATACAAAAGAAAAAAATGGCAGGAATAGAGACCCCACGGACTAATAGAGTAAGTACAGAAGCGAGTTCACCGCATCAATCAAATCGGCTCCAGGTGGTGTATCACAGCCAGCTCAGCAGACTCCGATTCTGCTTGACCGTCCTCAACGGTTCCTGGTGGAGGTCTGTTCGGTGAATGATCCCATCGTCGCAACAGGTCCTCTGCTTGCTTCGGAGAGTGGCACACATGCGAGACATTGTCCCTTTTGATGATGAGCTTCATAGGGTATCCCCAACGATAATCCACCCGGCGCTCCCTCAGCAGTTTAGTAACCTCTTGAAAGGATCGTCTGCGTGCAAGAGTACCAGCCGACAGGTCTGGGTAGACCGCTATGTTATGATAGGGTTCCGGCACTGCAGCACCTGCTCTGATTGCTCTCAAAAACTCCTCCTTTACTTCGTAGAAATGGATCCTTGCGAGGACATCTCTGGGGAGGTAGGGTCCAATTGCGGAGGTCTCGAAGGCGGTGTATCCGATCAATGATAATGTCTTTAGATCTCAAATCTGGGAGGACAGCAGCAATAAACATTTGTAAGAACTTTCTCAATTCAGTGGCGGGCGTACTTTCTGGGATGCCTCGCAGTTTTACATTGTTTCGACGAGATCTATCCTCAAGGTCTTGTGTTTTGAGAGTGGTTTTCTCTAATTTGTCTTGTAAAGCATAGTGAGCGTCCAGCAGTTCGTTGTGTGACCGCACCAGCTCTCCCATTTTGTTTTCTAAATGCGTAGTACGGGACGTTAGATCTGTGACTTCTCCCCTCAATCCTTCCATCATGGACCGCATATCCTCCTGCAATGAGGTTCTGAGCCCAGCCAAGAGGTCTCTCATAGCTGTGTGAGTAACCGGTGCTTCAGCCAGCGCAGTTGTGCCCGAGGAAGCAGAGGATGTTGAGGCCAAGGAGTTGCGGCGGGAAGACCGCGTGGAGCGCTGCGGGGACGACAGATGGTGTGCCATTTTGGGTGCCTCCACTGGGTGAGCGCGGGAAGGGGCAAAAAAGGCTGTCAATCTATTGTGAGAGCGATGCGGGCCTGGACGAGTTTTGCCCATCGGTTGCGTAGTAGACTCAGTGAAAGTGCAGCTTGTTGGTGATATCTGGCTGGGAGATATGTAGATCTTAATAAGGTTCAGTCAGGCAGGTGTTTTAAGTCAATTTACAAGCAGTTTGCAGAGCAAGGAGTTACAATGAGCAGTGGAGGAAAGGGTCTGCTGTGTAGCAGGGGTTAAACAGGAATCCTCCCATGTACTTGTCCTGCTTCTCCTCAATGCTGTCCCCTCAGGCTGTAGATGTGCAGGAACGGTTTCCTCTACTCCTCCACTCTGTCTCCGTTCCTCCCGTCCCAGTACCTGTATTGTGCAAGTCCTTGATATGCCGACTAGTCCCTCCGGAGCGATATCTGTATATCGAGCACCTCTCCTGATTTGGTACTCACAGTGCTGCACTCCGTCTCCGCTCAGCCCTCAGCCGCACAGTCCGGGCCGGTCCCCGCCACCTCTCGGGTGCACCCGCTCACAGCACCGAGTAAACACCCGCGTTGTGCAGTGACTCACCGCTCCTCTCAGATCGCCGCGACAGTGCAGGAAGGCAAGGAGAGCTCGTCAGAGCAGCAGGGGTCCTCCTTCCTCAGCGTCTCGTTGACTCCCGATCCCTTGTGGCGGGAAAGCCTCGTGGTCAGCCGGGGGGAGGGGGGCCTCTCCAAATCAGCAAAGTGGGGCCAAGAAACAGTTCTGGGGCCAAAATAATCACCAGACCTGGCTCGGTTGAGTTAGATTCTGCTGGCTGGGGTCAGGCACACCCCAGGTCCCCATGATTGATGGAGGATGGTTACGGATTGCACTCCTGTCTTCCCTGGGAGTCGCAAGTCGACTGCTCTTTAATCATCAGGGATCAAACTCACCCTCTTCACTGGCCAAAGTCTCCTGAGGGGTTAAGTGTAGGATAGGCCGGGTTTCAACTTCTGCAAGTCGCTTAATGTTGCTTCAAAGTCCGTGGGTCTCAGAGCTCCTGTGTTAAGCAGCCATCTCAGTCAGAGGTCAGGCCACGCCCCCGCGAGGGTGTTCTCATAAGAAGTGTCAAAAGTTTATTGTCCTCAAAATGGAGTTGGAAGATGTGATATCCCCAAATGTCTTTTCAATTTATATAAAAACGCATCTGTGATGTCCCCAAATGTCCATTCATGTTATATAACCCCTGGCAAAAATTATGGAACCACCTGGCTAGGAGGATGTCCATTCAGTTGTTTAATTTTGTGGAAAAAAGCAGATCAGAGGCATGGCACAAAACTAAAATCATTTCAAATGGCAACTCTCTGCTTTGAAGAAGCACTAAAAGAAATCTTGAAAAAAAAAGGTGCTAGCCAGTAACGGTTATATTTGTAAACCAAGACTTAATTCTGAGGAAATAATTCTGGATTCACCCTGTAAATTTTCATTTCCAAAACTAACACCTGCATCACATAAGATCTGCTCGTTAGTCTGCATCTAAAAAGGAGTGATCAGACCTTGGAGAGCTGTTGCACCAAGTGAACTGACATGAATTATGGCTCCAACATGAGAGATGTCAATTGAAGGAGATTATCAAACTCTTAAAAGAGGGTAAATCAACACGCAATGTTGCAAAAGATGTTGGTTGTTCACAGTCAGCTCTGTCTAAAATCTGGTCCAAATACAAACAACATGGGAAGGTTGTTAAAGGGAAACATACTGGTAGACCAAGAAAGACATGAAAGCTTCAAGATCGGAAACTTAAAGCAATATGTCTCCAAAATAGGAAATGCACAACAAAACAAATGAGGAATGAATGGGAGGAAACTGGAGTCAATGTCTGTGACCAAACTGTAAAAAACCGCCTAAATGGGATTTACATACAGAAAAGCTAAACAAAAGCCATCATTAACACCTAAACAGAAAAAACAAGGTTACAATGGGCTAAGGAAAAGCAAACGTGGATTGTGGATGACTGGATGAAAGTCATATTCAGTGATGAATCATGAATCTGCATTGGGCAAGGTGATGCTAGAACTTTTGTTTGGTGTCGTTCCAATGAGATTTATAAAGATAATTGCCTGAACAGAACATGCAAATCTCCACAGTCATTGATGATATGGGGCTGCAAGTCAGGTAAAGACACTGGGGAGATGGCTTGCATTACATCTTCAATATTTTGATATTGATATTTTGGACACTTATCTTATCCCATCAATTGAAAGGATGTTTGGGGATGATGAAATCATTTATCAAGATGATAATGCTTCCTGCCATAGATCAAAAACTGTGAAAACATTCCTTGATAGAAGACACATAAGGTCAATGTCATGGCCTGCAAATAGTCCGGATCTCAATCCAATTGAAAATCTTTGGTGGAAGTTGAAAAAATGGTCCATGACAAGGCTCCAACCTGCAAAGGTGATCTGGCAACAGCAATCAGAGAAGGTTGGAGCCAGATTGATGATGAGTACTGTTTGTCACTCATTAAGTCCATGCCTCAGAGTCTGCAAGCTGTTATACAAGCCAGAGGTGGTGCAACAAAATACTAGTAATGTATTTGAGTGTTGTTTTGTTTGTTTGTCATGATTCCATAATTTTTTCCTCAGAATTGAGTAACTCCATAATTTTTTTCCCGGCTTGGTCTACAAAAGTAACCGTTACTGGCTAGTATTTTTTTTTTCTTTAAGATTTCTTTTAGTGTTTTTTTAAGGCAGAGAGTTGCCATTTGAAATGACTAGTTTTGTGCCATGTCTGTGGTCTGCTTTTTTTCTACAAAATTAAACAACCGATTGGACATCCAGGTGATTCTATAATTTTTGCCAGGGGTTGTATAAAAAGCCACACAGTCTTTGAAAACTAACAAAGAAATCATCATTAAACCTGCAGATAACTGTGGTGCAATAGTCATGATGAACAAATCAGACTACCTGAAGGAAGCAAACAGACAACTGATGGACACATGCTACTACAAGAAATTGGAGTCTGACCCCACACAGGACTATCACAAGGAACTAAGCAGGCTGGTTTCTTGTCTACCTGACATATCCTTAAGAGCCAAAGACCTAATACCAGAAAGTCCAAGAACAGGCACATTCTACATGCTTCCCAATATTCACAAATCAGGAAATCCACGGAGACCAATCATTTCATGTGTGGGCACCCTCACCGAACAAATTTCTGGGTGGGTAGAGGGTGTTGTCAAACCCCTGGTAAAAGGGACACCCTGCTACATTCACGACACAACTGACCTATTGAATAAACTGTTAGCAATACATCCTCTACCAGAAGGAACCATCCTTGCCACCATGGATGTGGAATCTCTGTAAAGCAACATCCCACATGGGGATGGATTAAATGCCTGCAAAATCTTCCTGGAAAACACAGGGATTGATGCTGACTCTGCAGTGAAGCTTATAAAATTCATCCTCACACACAACTACTTCACATTTGACGACAACATATATTTACAAGAGACTGGCACAGCAATGGGAAGAAAAATGGCACCACAATATGCAAATGTTTTCATGGCCAAACTTGAAGGTGACTTTTTATCCTCTTGTCCTATCAGGCCTCTTGCCTACTACCGTTATATTGATAACATCTTAATCATCTGGACAGAGTCTGAGCGAGCAACAGCTGAAGACGTTCCATGAACACTTTAATCAGTTTGATCTCACCATCGACTTAACACTCAACTACTCCCGCACTGAAATCATCTTTCTGGACACCATCATTAAGCTACAGAACAATGACATATTGACATTCCTGTACCGGAAGCCAATTGACCATCGAACATATCTCCGATGGGACAGTTTTCATCCAAAACACATAAAAAACTCTATTGTGTACAACCAGACCATCAGATACAATCAGATATTTTCCAACTCTACAGATAGAGATAATCACCTTGAGGACCTCAGAAAGACCTTTTTGAACCAGTGGTGGTATATTCAAAATCCAAAGGAATAGTGCTTAGACCGGAGTACAATTCAGAACGAGTATGAATTTTCATCGCCACACAATAAAAGAAAGGCGTACGGATCTACGCGTAGCACAGCATTTTTGCAGCTCTGACCACAGAGTAACAGTAACTTCAAATTTCAGAAAGAAGAATTTGGGAATACAAATTGATAATGACCTTTGACACATTCAAAACAGATTGAATGTCTCACATGAATTCATGCGTATTCATGTGATGTCAATTGAAAGGGCATTTGGGGATATCACATCTTCGAACAGACTCCAGTTAGAGGACAATGCAATTTTGACAATTCTTATATGAACTATCTTGCATGGATTTATAGATTTCTACACTCACTGAGGAATTTTTAGGTCTCCACAAACCACTAATCATAGAACAATAATACAATCTGTTCCTTTATCTCGGAATTTTTAATTTTATCTCCTCAGCTCCTCTCCCCGTTCAAGACTGACTCTGCTTTATTCCCCTGTCATATTTACAGCATCATCTCACCCTGTATATATATATATATATGTGTATGTCTTCAGCAGAATTAGTGTCATTATCAGCCTGATGAAGAGGCCATAGTGTCTCGCAAGCTTGCTTTGCTTACCATCTGTTCAGTTAGCCATTAAAAGGTATCAACCACTGAGGAGTCTCAGATTCTAATATTTTTCTATCTACTGGCTAACACGGTATGAACATTTTTTACCTGCTAACTATCTTGCAAGTACTGTACTGAAGCTGGGATTAGGAGACCACAGTGTGCTCCAGAGTTCCTGGCTAACTGTATAACAATACATTTATATGTCAGGGCCATATCTAGGGGGGAGCTGGCGGGGCATCTGTCCCAGGCACAGCAGGCATAGGGGCGCCCTCAGCCTCATGCTGCGGCACGCAAGGTGTCTCCCCACCGGATGCATATTCCACCCCTTCCCCTTCTGTGGGAGCCAGCTATTCTCTGTCCCTGCTATCAACTGACAGCAGAAGCAGAGAAAGTGTTGGGCGTCGGCTCCTGCTATCCATCTATGCTATGAGCCGCTCTGTACGATGGAATAGCTCCCTGATACCCGGCATTTTCGGGTCACCTGATCACGTTACTGAGGTCACTCGGCAGCCCTGCAGTGCAGAGGCAGCAGGGTGGGGAAAAGTGCTCCAACTGCAGGAGCTGAAGACCATGAAGAAGTATGTAATTAGGGGAAGAGGAAAAGGGTGGGGGGGCGTAATAAGTGAACCAAACTAGGGGAGATAGGGGGGAGAATAAGAGCCAAACTGGGGGGGGGAGCGGAGGAGAAATAAGTGAGCCAAACTGGGGCGGAGAGGGGGAGAACAAGAGCTAAACTGGGGGGAGAGGGGGGAATAGGTGAGCCAAACTAGGGTGGAGAATAAGAGCCAACCTGGGAGGGAGGGGAGAGGGGGAATAAGTAAGCCAAACTGGGTGGGAGGGAGGGGGGAATAAGAGCTAAATTGGGGGGGAGGGAGGAATAAGTGAGCCAATCTGGGGGGAGAGGTGGGGGGAATAAGTGAGCCATGCTAGTGGGTAGAGGGAGAGAATAGGAGCCAAACTGGGGGTAAAGGGGGAAATAATTTTGAGCCAAACTGGGGAGGGGGGAGAGGGAGAACAAGAGCCAAAGTTTTAGTAGTAGAGGGGAATAAGTGAGCCAAACTGGAGGGGAGAAGTGGGGGGAATAAGTGAGCCAAACTGGGGGGAGAGGTGGAAGAATAAGTGAGCCAAACTAGGGAAGAGAGGGGGGGGGAATGTGTGAGCCAAATTGGCGTGAGAATATGGGAGCCAAACTGGGAATAGAGGGTGGGGGAGTATATGAGAGCCAAGGTGGGGGGGGGGAGAATATGTGAGCCAAACCGGGCAAGAAGGAGAGTGTGGGGAAAGTATATGTGAATCAAACTGGGGATAGAGGATGAAGGGAGTATATGTGAACCAAACCTCAGGGGAGAGAGTGGGGTGAGTATATGACTCACCGTATGTCAGGTTCTCAGGTCTCAGGCGCTGGCTGTGGTCACGGTTCTGTGCCTGAGGCTGTGTAGGCCTGGTGGTCAATAAAAGGGTTGAAATATAGTGATTTCTGTTTTGTGACGCCACCTGTAGGGGTCCGGTGATGGCACCAGCGCTGCTTGGACCTCCAGGGGATGGGCTGCAGCAAGATGGATCCACTCCCTACAGGACGAGCGGGAGTCCCCGGGGTCAGGAGCTGGCTTGATGGAATACGGCAGCTCAGTTGATTCTGTAGGTGAATTGGTTAGTAACAGTTCTGGAATAAGGCTCGGACACAATGCTCCTCTGTACGGGTCTTTACTTAGTTCACACACGGTACACTGGAATAACGGTTTCACTTTAAGGTAACGGACCGGGTGGTCCCTGTGGTGAACAGTTTCCCTCCAAGGCTCCACAGTGTCCTTCTCTAAACTGAATGTCCCTTTTACTCTTTGCGGCTTTCAACGTACCAGGTCGGGATACAGAGGAACTTCTGTTGGGCACCCAAGCCATTGGCCTGGCGACTCCCGATGGGTCCCTGGACCTCAATGGTGGGTACCCCTCCTGGTACAGGGGCGGTGATGGAAATTTGTGTGATGTGCTCCCATGAAGCCCTCTATCACTCCGGGTCTGTAGCACAGCGATAGATCATCTGCACTACCTCGGAGCCGGTACTCCGGGTTGGACTGGGTTCGGGTCGTTTCTTCGCCCGTTACTAGTTCTCTTGGCCCCCTTCACTTCTGGGTCACCACTACTCGGTGCCCTCTCTATTAGCTGTTCTGTCACTACATCTGTTCTTGTTCTTGTCTCTCCCACTTTCTAACTCTTTCTGCTCTTTCCCCACTGCTATGCATCTAACTCTCCTCCCACCAGGAGCAGTTGCCCAGGAAATGGGTCTCTTCCTCTAGATGTTGCATATGGTGCATGGAGCCTTGGGATTAACCTGTTCATCACTGAGACGGAGAATACTGCACCTTCGGTCAGGGATGCAGTAGCCTCCTGTGACGCACTCGTTGCAGGGCGCCACTCTCCCCCTTGGGGAATTACACTTGTCCCCAAGTGTCACACAACCCAAACTAGTACAGAGCAAAAACATTTTTATATTTGCAAATAACATGAATAAAAACTCTTTTATTAACAACATTCAGATTTGTTCAATTCTTCCTGTCCGGAGGCACATTATCTTGTAACGTTACAAGTAATTGTTTTGCGGAGCCGGTTAACTTTGGCGGACCCGGCAGTGAGTCTCACTGTCCTTCAGCATTGTCAGAATTACCGCTGGGCCGCGCTGCACATGACTGAAACTAGAATGTCTTTACAAAAGTCTCATGAGTCTTTTATAACACAACGGGTTAAGAATGTAATTACTTCTCACATTTGCGGACCCGAGAGCGTACCACCCCCAGGGCCCGGCATGCCGTTCATATGACACAGTCTCACCCCGATAAAAATCTCGATCGGGGTGCCCTTTGGGCAGGTGGGACTCAACATCCCGGCGGGAGACAAATGTGGCGCCCCTGCGACCAGAAGGCCACAAAGTGAACTGCAGCCAGGAAGGTAGGAACGACAGTTGCACCCCAACTTCCTTACAGATAGCCCACACAACCACTAGAGAGCGGCAGCACCCAACCCGGAGCCAGGGAACTCTAGGCGGGCAAGGGGTGGTGGGTTTAGAGACAGTGGGTGGGCCAGCAAGCAGGTCAGTTGACAGAGGGTAGATATAGAGCAGGGGAGAAGGAAGGAGTCAGTAGGCCGGTGTAGGCTGAGATGAAAAGACAGAAGCACATGTCCTGGAAGAGTGGGGTGGAAGGAACGCAGAATCTGGAGAGCCAGTGCGAGCCACAGAGAGAAAGCATATCCGGAGCCAGCACCCTAGGAGTGTGAGGGACGAGAGGACCAGTGATACTGGGACCTAGAAACATGGCTGAGACGGCAGACTGCAGGTGGAGTAGCCCTCCTATTGAACCCAAAGACACAGTTAGAAGGAGCCTGGTAGAGGTCTCATTCTGAGGACTATTGGAGGCTAGGCTAGCAGCAGAGTGTCGGCTCTGACGGGGACCGTTGATCCACCCGGTATCCCCAGACAACCGACGGGGAGCTCTAGTTTCACGGTAGGGTTCCCACCCCAAAGAACGGGTAGCTCAGTGGCGACCACGAGGGCCCACAGGGGTCCGAGCCACCGCCATACCGTCCAGAGACACGCACAACAAGCGAGAGAGAGAGAGAGAATCAGAGCCTGGAAAGGACAGAGGACGAGTGAGGGGTCATAGAAAGGTTCAACCTGGCTGCAGGGAGTAAACGGACCCGGAGGGGAGAGTTATGCCCGTGTAAATACTTGTGACCTGTGACTAAGCTGTAACTGAGAAGTTGAGAAGTTAACACGGTGAACCCTGACTCTGACTCCCTCGCATGATTCTGCCTGCACATGATTCCCTCCAAACAGGTCTGCAGAAGATTACAACCTGGAGAGCCACAGCCTGTCAGCTCTGAACGCTGAAGGGGGATTTCTGCAGCATCAGGACAGTAAGTGCACTGCACCCAGCACCAGCCAGCATCGTACTCTACACTATAGACTCTATCCTCACTGCCCCAGGGAACCTAGTTCTACCCGCGGAGAACTATTCCATCTTAGCTGCCATTAAATCATCCCCGGAGGTTTTGCAGCAGCAGTGGTCCCACTACTGACCACACACCGTGGGTGGCGTCACAACTGACATTATCCCCTGTAAATATTCCCCTTATTATTGCCAGGGCCCGGGATACGGTCCGGACCAGGACCCCGTGACATTCCCCAGCAGCAGACCCAGTCCGGTACCGAGTACCCTGTCCCAATGGGCTAGACACAAACACCTTTTCATACAACCCCTCCTCCCGAGTAAAACCGCACCTGTTTTCCAGGTCAAAGGTGGTGACTATACTTTTCTTCCGATGTTCCGGAGCCATAGGTGGTTGGCGGCGGGCCTCTGCTCTTACTTGAAAGTTCTCCTGCTCCCAGGCCCTCCACTCGGCTCTTTGTCGCTGTCGCTCGGCGTCGTCGACCTGGTGGACGGTCTGGACATAGTCCCACGGGTTCGCGGCGCTGTTCAACGTTTGTGTCTGCCAGTAGCTTTGTACCGGGGTACGGCTGTTACTGTTGTTGGAAGACGCCGCCGCTGCGCCCCACCATTCTACCCGAGCTGCTGCTGGCTGTTGCTCGGCGGGAATCTCCAACTCGCCCTCCTCCTCAGAGCTGGTCTGCTTTGGTTCTTCTTCCTCCTCTGGAACCTGGTCGTCCTCTTCTTCTATAGCCTCGACCACGACGTCCAGCTTTTCGGTGGGCTGTTGCTCTCCTTCCTGGTCACGGTTATCCAACTGGTCAGGCACTGCGGCCGCGGGGCCTTCTCCTTCTGCTGCACCCTCCTGGTCACTTTCCTCATCCGTCTCCTCCTGCGGGGCTTCAGGGCTGCCCGCTTCTTCCTCCTCTGTCTCTACCGCACCCGTAGACTGTGGCTAGTCTTCTCCAGTAACTGGGTAGGCCTCACTCTGCTCTGGCTTTGTCTCCGGTTCTGGAGCGGGGGGGTTACTGCTCTTTCTTGCACCACACGGTGCAGCTGGTTCGCTAGGCTGGCGCTCCAGCGTCTTATTGTCCATTCAGTACTCTCTATTAACTGCACCCGCAGGTCTCGCAGCACAGTCTCCCAGAACATGGGGTCCCCATCGATAGTGAGGACGGGACCCGGTCCAGGACTGCCGAGGGCGGCTCGAGGTTCTTCCTCCACCTCTCGCAACAGTTCTCTTAATCTCATGGTCGCCATGTCTCTGTTTCCAGGAACCACACCCGTCGCGGCTGGTACAGGTTCTCATGGCAAGCCTTGCTGCAAAGACCCGCTCACACCCTCTCCTTTTTGTCTCATAGTCCATGGGTGGGTTAAGGTCTCTGGCCCGCCCCCTTGGTTGTTTCCCAGCAATCGGCATGGGCAAGTGTTTTGGCGCCTCTGCCATGGCCCTCCCACGATGAGGAGCGGAGGCACGCCCCTGGGCCAGCACATTGTCTCTCACATGGCGGGACCCGCCATCTTAGTCCAGTAAAAATGGTGTGCAAAGTTCTTTTTGGCCGGTAAAATTCTGCAAGCACACGGTACCCGTTGTAAACGGCTCAGTTCGCATCCTGTTCGTGATGCCAAAATTGACTCACCATATGCCAGGTTCTCAGGTCTCAGGCGCTGGCTGTGGTCACGGTTCTGTGCCCGAGGCTGTGTAGGCCCGGTGGTCAATAAAAGGGTTGAAATATAGTGATTTCTGTTTCGTGACGCCACCTGTAGGGGTCCGGTGATGGCACTGGCGCTGCTTGGACCTCCGGGGGATGGGCTGCAGCAAGATGGATCTGCTCCCTACAGGACAAGCGGGAGTCCCTGGGGTCAGGAGCTGGCTTGATGGAATACGGCAGCTCAGTTGATTCTGTAGGTGAATTGGTTAGTAACAGTTCTAGAATAAGGCTCGGACACAATGCTCCTCTGTACGGGTCTTTACTTAGTTCACACACGGTACACTGGAATAACAGTTTCACTTTCAGGTAACGGACCGGGTGGTCCCTGTGGTGAACAGTTTCCCTCCAAGGTTCCACTGTGTCCTTCTCTAAACTGACTGTCCCTTTTATTCTTCGCGGCTTTCAACGTACCAGGTCGGGATACAGAGGAACTTCTGTTGGGCACCCGAACCGTTGGCCTGGCAACTCCCAATGGGTCCCTGGACCTCAATGGTGGGTACCCCTCCCGGTACAGCGGCGGTGATGGAAATTTGTGTGATGTGCTCTTATGAAGCCCTCTATCACTCCGGGTCTGTAGCACAGCGATAGATCATCTGCACTACCTCGGCGCCGGTACTCCGGGTTGGACTGGGCTCGGGTCGTTTCTTCGCCCGTTACTAGTTCTCTTGGCCCCCTTCACTTCTGGGTCACCACTACTCAGTGCCCTCTCTGTTAACTGTTCTGTCATGACATCTGTTCTTGTTCTTGTCTCTCCCACTTTCTAACTCTTTCTGCTCTTTCCCCACTGCTATGCATCTAACTCTCCTCCCACCAGGACCGGTTGCCCAGGAAACGGGTCTCTAATTGGTCCTCTTCCTCTAGATGTTGCATGTGGTGAATGGAGCCTTGGGATTAACCTGTTTATCACTGAGACGGAGAATACTGCACCTTCGGTCAGGGATGCAGTAGCCTCCTGTGACGCACTCGTTGCGGGGTGCCACATATATGTTAACCAAGGGTGTACATTTGAGGATCCAGTATAAAAAAGTGAAGGGGGATCAGTGTGGACACAGTATGAGGCGTGAGGAAGATGGCTACAGCACAGTATGCTGAGTGAAGGGGGATAGCCGCGGCACAGTATGGTCAGTGAGGGAGGATGGCTGCAGCATAGTATGGTGAGGGGGGAAGGCTGCGGCACAGTATGGTGATAGGGGATGGCTGCGGCACAGTATGGCGAGGGGGGATGGCTGTGGCACAGTATGGTAAGTTAGGGGGGGTGGCTGCGGTACGGTATGTGGAATGAGAGGGGAAGAGTGTGGACACAGTACAAGGAGTGATGGGGATGGCTGCCAACACAGTATGTGGAGGGAGGAGGAGATTGAGTTTGATGAGGGAGAACAGTATAAACCGTGGGCAGTATAGGGGACAACAGTGTGAGAGGACAGTGTGACCAGGGAGCCCAGTATGGAAAGGAGAGGGCAGTGTGATGAGGGGGCAGTGTGGAGGGCATGCACCAAAAGAGGAACAGTGTGTAAGGCTGGCTTCACATTAGCGTTTGTGTCTGCATGCTGATGGCATGCAGACACAAACGCTGTCAGAAGCAGGGTCCAAATGATGTGTCCGCAGCGGATAATGTCCGCCTGCGGACACATCACTATGGAGCCCGGCAGACAATCGGCGCTGTCCGGGGGCGGGCCGGGGGCGGAGATCAGCGCCGGAGATCTCCGCCCCCCGGCCGCCGGTAAGCTCCGGGACTGTCGGTGGGGAGAACAGCTGATCTGACAGCTGTTTGAATCTTCCAACGCCGACACTGTGAGGAGATGTCGGCGCGGGAAGATTCAAACAGCTGTCACAATCAGCTGTTCTCCCCGCCGACATCGCTAGGAGATTACAGGCGGCGGGGAGAAGGAGGACAGCAGAGGGTCAGCTGATCTCCCGGTGGCCGTCGGTGAGCTCCTGAGACATCACCGACGGCCACTGGGAGATTTTTCAATGGGTCCGCAGCGTTCTCCCGCGCTGTCAAGCGCTGAACACTGCGGACCCATTGACGGCAATGCATTTTTTGTGCGCTTGGGGACGCTTGCTGATCTTCCAAGATCCCCAAACGCACAAAAAAATGCTGCAAGCTGCGTCCCGGGTGCGGATACTGGACACCGGAAGGAGCAGATATCGTCCGCATCCGCACCCGAACGCAGCAAACGCAGGCACTATGCGTTCCTATGTTAAAAATAGGAACCACAGTGCGCATGCGTTTGAATGCTTATGGGAACGCAGCATACGCTGCGTTCCCATACGCAAATGTGAAGGCAGCCTAAATCGTATTTTGTGCAGGGAACACTGAGGAGGAGCAATTATTATTCGGGACACAGCGTAGGGTACATATTTTTACTCATGAGAATTTTGATCATTCCGCTATTTTTAAGGATATCGTGCCGGGATGTGCTGAAAAAGACCGAAGAAGACGGACATGTCCAGAGATGAGCTGTGGATGTAAAAAATGTCTTCAAGGTGTCTGGACAAGATGTAGAAAAGAAAAAGACGACCCCGATCAGACAAAAAGTAATCTATACTAGTCATGTACTTCTGGTTCTGATGATGAATTTTGTTACTGATGAGGGTTTTGGTGCTGTATTTCTGTATCTATGGTGGGTCTGGTGATGTATTTCTGCAGTGATGAGGGTTATGACATTGTGTTTCTGTACTGATAGGGGCTATATGGATGCATTTTTGTACCTGTGGTGAGTCTGGTGATTTATTTATGTACTGATGAGGGGTTGTGATGCTGTGTTTCTGAACTGATGGGGGTTATATGGATGTATTTCTGTACCTCTGGTGGGTCCTGTGATGCAGTTTTGAGCTGTTATTGGTTCTGATCCTGTACGCATCTAACAATTTATAACCTGTAAGATTATGTTATTACATGGCTATGTTCATAAAGTGTTGTGCTGACAATTTAACGGTTCTTTGTTTTTGTTAGAAGCATTAAAGGGGTTGTCCCACATTTGTAATAAGTCTGAAGTCACTCCACGTGTCCCTCTATGTGACTGCAGACTTCTGAATTCTCATTGATCGCACACTGCCCGCTGTCAGGTTTCTCTGGTGCCGGCGGTGAGAATGGGAAGTCATGAAACTGTAAATTTGCGATTTACATGCATGCAGTCACGTACTGACTAGACATGCGAGGTCTCGATCAATGAAAATGAATTGAACAAGGCTGGACACATCTTGTCAGAATGTGGCCAGAAGTATATATCTTGTGCTCACACGAACGTCCAATCTTGCTATCTTGCACCGGAGAATCTTGACAGTGTTCAGTGCATGTGCTGTGAGAACTCAGAGGCCTGCAGTCACCTAGACTTATGGCGGGTTTACACGTCGCGATATCGTACTACGATTTCAATAAAAAGTCACGTGGTTCAATCGTTGGAGCCGATATCGTTCCTGCGTTGTATGGTGTGAACGTCCAATACGATGCAGGAACGATGTCAATGCGATATCGGGGATTGAATGAGCGTGCTATTCAATGCCCCGATATTGCATAGCGATTGTAGCCGGATCGTGCTGTGTAAACGCCCAATTACGATGCGATTTCATACGTCACCCATTCACTCCCATGTTAACTATGCGATCCTGGGTTGGGAGGCGGAGACATCACACGGACGTTGTATTCCGATATCGCAGCGTGTAAACATTCAATGCGATGCGGGAGGAACGTGCACTAATTGCGCGCTCCCGCGCCATTGAACTGCGATATCGGAACGATATTGCAGCGTGTAAACCCACCATTAGAGGGACTACAGACTTTCATCTCAAACCTGGATGAGCCCTTTAATTCAAACACTAAGGGTGCTTGCACACTACGATTTTTAGGGAGCCGATGCTGTCCGAAATAAATCGGACAGCATCGGCTCCCTTCTGATGCTTGGAATCGGGTGCCAAATAGGCACCCGATTCCGGCATAAAATCGTTGCCGGGCTGAAAAAAAAAAGAAAAAAAAAAAAGTTTATCCTCACCTCCCCCCGAGCCCCCGCCGTCTTCTTTGAGGCTCCCGGTGGCTCATGCAGGCTCCCGGTGTCATCAGAGGTCTTCCTCTGCTGTTCAGGACCTGCGGTGATGTCACAGTCACGTGACCGCGGGTTCCACCATGGAAGACCTCTGCAGCCACCGGGAACCTGCATGAGCCACCGGGAGCCTCAAAGAAGATGGCGGGAGACAGCGGGGGCTCGGGGGGAGGTGAGAATAAACTTTTTTTTTTTTAACCCCTGCGCTTCCAGTTGAGCATTTTTACTGTACTGAGCATGCTCAGTACAGTAAAATAGGGTCCGAGGAGACATCAGATGTTTCCTCGGACCCTTCTCCAAGGGCCCCATGTTAGATTGATCGGGTCAGATCGGATATGCACTACATGCCATCCGATTTGGTCCGATCCGAGTCTGTCAGATTTTATTTCCGGTGCAAAAATCGTTGCAGGCAACAATTTTTTTCACCGGAAAAAAATCGGGAAAAATCGGGCAGATTCGGATCGGACCAAATTGGATGGCATTTAGTGCACATCTGATTCAGTCCGATCCCCATAGGGATGCATGGGGCCCGAAAATCGGTCCGATGCTGTCCGATTTTTATCGGACAGCATCGGAAATGAATAAATCGTAGTGTGAAAGCACCCTAAGCCCTGTAGCCCAATCCTAACAGCATGTAATATACTTTGTTTTTCATTGAACATTTGGAGAATTAGGTAGAGCAGCTCGTCCGTACATGATTGTAAGTGTGCAAATCGTATATGAATAATCGGTCATACCACATGGAGGGCTGCCAAACTGAATTCTTGCCCCGGTGCCGGAAAACCTAGATACACATCTGAATATGTAAACATTAAAATCAACCAAACCTAGTGATTTCAATGGGTTAGCTGGCCATCTAATGTATATTAGTGCTTCCCAATCTACCAAGAATTAATGGTGGAGAGAGAAGGTAAAAAATGTGTGTACCGTGTTAGCCAGTAGATAGAAAAATATATTGGAATCTGAGAGTCCTCAGTGGTTGATACCTTTTAATGGCTAACTGAAAAGATGGTAAAGACAGCAAGCTTTCGGGACACTGTGGTCCCTTTGTCAGGCTGATAATGACACAAATTCTGAAGACACATACATATATATACACTAGTAAAAAGGCCCGATGCAATTGCATCGGGAGCGCGGTGAAATGAATTGTGTGTATACAGGGGGTCAGTGGGTATCAGAGTATTGAGGCGGCTCTGTGGGCAGCAGAGCATCGAGGCGGCTCTGTGGGTAGAAGAGTATAGAGGCGGCTCTGTGGGTAGCAGAGCATAGAGGGGGCTCTGTGGGTAGCAGAGTATCGAGGCGGCTCTGTGGGTAGCAGAGTATAGAGGCGGCTCTGTGGGTAGCAGAGTATAGAGGCGGCTCTGTGGGTAGTAGAGTATAGAGGCGGCTCTGTGGTGGAGGGGTGAGGAGAGATTCGGCTCTGTGGTGGAGGGGTGAGGAGAGAAGCGGCTGTGGTGGAGGGGTGAGGAGAGATGCGGCTGTGGTGGAGGGGTGAGGAGAGATGCGGCTCTGTGATGGAGGGGTGAAGAGAGATACGGCTCTGTGGTGGAGGGGTGAGGAGAGATGCTGCTCTGTGGTGGAGGGGTGAGGAGAAATGCGGCTCTGTGGTGGAGGGGTGAGGAGAGATGCGGCTCTGTGGTGGAGGGGTGAGGAGAGATGCAGCTCTGTGGTGGAGGGGTGAGGAGAGATGCGGCTCATTGGTGGAGGGGTGAGGAGAGATGCGGCTCTGTGATGGAGGGGTGAAGAGAGATACGGCTCTGTGGTGGAGGGGTGAGGAGAGATGCGGCTGTGGTGGAGGGGTGAGGAGAGATGCGGCTCTGTGATGGAGGGGTGAAGAGAGATACGGCTCTGTGGTGGAGGGGTGAGGAGAGATGCGGCTCTGTGGTGGAGGGGTGAGGAGAGATGCTGCTCTGTGGTGGAGGGGTGAGGAGAAATGCGGCTCTGTGGTGGAGGGGTGAGGAGAGATGCGGCTCTGTGGTGGAGGGGTGAGGAGAGATGCAGCTCTGTGGTGGAGGGGTGAGGAGAGATGCGGCTCATTGGTGGAGGGGTGAGGAGAGATGCGGCTCAGTGGTGGAGGGGTGAGGAGAGATGGGGGTCTGTGGTGGAGGGGTGAGGAGAGAAGCGGGTCAGTGGTGGAGGGGTGAGGAGAGAAGCGGCTCTGTGGTGGAGGGGTGAGGAGAGAAGCGGCTGTGGTGGAGGGGTGAGGAGAGATGCGGCTGTGGTGGAGGGGTGAGGAGAGATGCGGCTCTGTGATGGAGGGGTGAAGAGAGATACGGCTCTGTGGTGGAGGGGTGAGGAGAGATGCTGCTCTGTGGTGGAGGGGTGAGGAGAAATGCGGCTCTGTGGTGGAGGGGTGAGGAGAGATGCGGCTCTGTGGTGGAGGGGTGAGGAGAGATGCAGCTCTGTGGTGGAGGGGTGAGGAGAGATGCGGCTCATTGGTGGAGGGGTGAGGAGAGATGCGGCTCTGTGATGGAGGGGTGAAGAGAGATACGGCTCTGTGGTGGAGGGGTGAGGAGAGATGCGGCTGTGGTGGAGGGGTGAGGAGAGATGCGGCTCTGTGATGGAGGGGTGAAGAGAGATACGGCTCTGTGGTGGAGGGGTGAGGAGAGATGCGGCTCTGTGGTGGAGGGGTGAGGAGAGATGCTGCTCTGTGGTGGAGGGGTGAGGAGAAATGCGGCTCTGTGGTGGAGGGGTGAGGAGAGATGCGGCTCTGTGGTGGAGGGGTGAGGAGAGATGCAGCTCTGTGGTGGAGGGGTGAGGAGAGATGCGGCTCATTGGTGGAGGGGTGAGGAGAGATGCGGCTCAGTGGTGGAGGGGTGAGGAGAGATGGGGGTCTGTGGTGGAGGGGTGAGGAGAGAAGCGGGTCAGTGGTGGAGGGGTGAGGAGAGAAGCGGCTTAGTGGTGGAGGGGTAAGGAGAGAAGTGGCTCAGTGGTGTAGGGTTGAGGAGAGATGCGGCTCAGTGGTGGAGGGGTGAGGAGAGAAGCACACAGTATATACATACATGAGACGTTGTATAGACAGTATGCAGAGATTACACACATTATACACACAGTATACAAGCAGTATACACACATTACAGACAGTATGCAGACATTACACACAGTATAGACTCATTAGACACAGTATAGGCACATTACAGAGAGTATACACACATTAGACACAGTATAGACATATTACACAGAGTATAAAGACATTACACACAGTATAGACACATTACAGACAGTATACAGAGATTACACACAGTATAGAGACATTAGACAGAGTATAGAGACATTACAGACAGTATAGACACATTACACACAGTATACAGAGATTACACACAGTATAGAGAAATTAAACACAGTATAGAGAAATTACACACAGTATTGAGACATTACAGACAGTATACAGAGATGACACACAGTATAGACACATTACAGAGAGTATAGAGACATTAGACAGAGTGTAGAGACATTAGACACAGTATACAGAGACATTAGACACAGTATACAGAGACATTAGACACAGTATACAGAGACATTAGACACAGTATAGAGAGACATTAGACACAGTATACAGAGACATTAGACACAGTATACAGAGACATTAGACACAGTATACAGATACCTTAGACATACAGTATACAGAGACATTAGACACACAGTATACAGAGACATTAGACACACAGTATACAGAGACATTAGACACACAGTATACAGAGACATTAGACACACAGTATACAGAGACATTAGACACAGTATACAGAGACATTAGACACACAGTATACAGAGACATTAGACACAGTATACAGAGACATTAGACACACAGTATACAGAGACATTAGACACAGTATACAGAGACATTAGACACACAGTATATAGATACATTAGACACACAGTATACAGAGACATTAGACACACAGTATACAGAGACATTAGACACACAGTATACAGAGACATTAGACACAGTATACAGAGACATTAGACACACAGTATATAGAGACATTAGACACAGTATGCAGAGACATTAGACACAGTATACAGAGACATTAGACACAGTGTACAGAGACATTAGACACAGTATACAGAGACATTTGAGACAGTATACAGAGACATTAGACACAGTATACAGAGACATTAGACACAGTATACAGAGACCTTAGACACACATTATACAGAGACATTAGACACAGTATACAGAGACATTAGACACACAGTATACAGAGACATTAGACACACAGTATACAGAGACATTAGACACACAGTATACAGAGACATTAGACACACAGTATACAGGGACATTAGATACACAGTATACAGAGACATTAGACACACAGTATACAGAGAAATTAGACACACAGTATACAGAGACATTAGACACACAGTATACAGAGACATTAGACACACAGTATACAGAGAAGACACACAGTATACAGAGACATTAGACACACAGTATACAGAGACATTAGACACACAGTATACAGAGACATTAGACACACAGTATACAGAGACATTAGACACACAGTATACAGAGACATAACAGAGAGTAGACAGGCATTAGACACAGATTGTATACATACATTGGTGCGGGCGGGACGGGCGGTGACGTCATCAATGCAGTGCGCGGCTGTGGGCGGGCTGGGGTCGCACTGTGTGCTGTGTAGTGGGAGCTGGGCGGTAATTGCGGGTGGCGCCGCGTGTGTGCGAGGCGGCGGTAGGTGCTGGGCGGGAATTGCGGAAATTGCGGGGGAGCGGGAGGATGTGGCAGGGGAGTGGGTGAGCGGCGGGGAGCGGGAGGATGTGGCGAGTCAGCAGGTGAGCAGCGGGCGGGTGTGTGGCGCCAGGATGTTTGCGCTTCCGGCCAGTGTCGGCGGCTCGCGATGGCGCATGCGTGCCATCGCTCGCGATAACAGCACAGTGGCCGGAAGTGCAAAACTGGTGATTATGTATATAGATATGCAAATGAAACAAAAAAAAAAAACTTTTTTAGATGTTATAGTAAATGCGACAGGTGACGTAAACCAGAGCCAGGCTGGGGAGGAAGAGATGGGCCTGGGGAATTGAAACTAAAAGTCTAAGATAAGCTAAGCGGAACAAATTGCATAATGGTAGTGGTCTGTGTAGAACTGAAAATACTTAAATGAGTTGGGGAAAGCAATAAAAGGAGGCAAGGGTGTTCATATAAGAAGTGTCAAAAGTTCATTGTCCTAAAACTGGAGTTTGTTGAAAAATGTGTTAGGCTGGGGTCAGAGTTGCCATGCGTTTTTTTAAGTGATTTAACAAAACTCATGCTTTTTTTCATGTCAGCATGAGTTTTGTAAGGTGTGTGATGGCTCCCTGCGTTTTTGGGTGCGTTTTTGAATCTGCACCTAAAAATAGTGCTTGTAGTATTTTTTTGAGCGTTTTGAAAAACGCATGCGTTTTTGTAGAAAACGCATGCGTTTTTATAACATGGGTTCCTATGGAAAACGCATGCAAAAACGCATGTACAGTTAGTACCTTTTAGTGCCATTCAAAAACGCATGCGTTTCCCATAGGAGCCCATGTTAAAAAAACGCATGCGTTTCCGGAAAAACGCATGCGTTTTTTTAACATGGGCTCCTATGGGAAACACCCTTGCCTCCTTTTATTGCTTTCCCCAACTCATTTAAGTATTTTCAGTTCTCCACAGACCACTACCAATATGCAATTTGTTCCGCTTATCTTAGACTTTTAGTTTCAATTCCCCAGGCCCATCTCTTCCTCCCCAGCCTGAGGCTGGGGTTACACATAGAAATCCGTTTTTGGAAGTCATTTTCATCACCAATCCGTTTTTTATAGGGTGCTTTTTGTGTCTCCTGCACTCCTGTACGTTTTTGGAATTTTCATTAAAAAAACGCATGCGCGAACGCATGCGCAAACGCAAGTGCATGCGTTTGCATGCGTTTGCGCATGCGTTTCCCATAGGGCCCCATGTTAAAAAAAAACGCATGAAAACGCATGCGTTTTTTAACTGATGCCAAAAACGCTGTTTACTGCGTTTTTGGCTCAAAAACGGACAGGGCAATGTTTTGAGCTCCAGAGAAAAACGCACAGGGTGTTTATTACACCCAATGCGTTTTTCTGTCAGTTTTTGGACTTAGAAAAAAAAAATGACAAAACTGAAGCCAAAAACTGACTGAGGGCTTATGTGTAAGGCTGGGGTTCCACATAAGCCCTCAGTCCGTTTTTGGCTTCAGTTTTCTCATTTTTTTTTTCTAAGTCCAAAAACTGACAGAAAAACGGATTGGATGTAATAAACACCCTGTCCGTTTTTCTCTGGAGCTCCAAACATTGCCCTGTCCGTTTTTGAGTCAAAAACGTTGCATGCAACGTTTTTGGCATCAGTTAAAAAACGCATGCGTTTTCATGCGTTTTTTTTAACATGGGGCCCTATGGGAAACGCATGCGCAAACGCATGCAAACGCGCACTTGCGTTTGCGCATGCGTTCGCGCATGCGTTTTTTAATGAAAATTCCAAAAACGTTCAGGAGTGCAGGAGGCTCAAAAAGCACCCAGAAAAAAACGGATTGGTGATGAAAATCACTTCCAAAAACGGATTTCTATGTGTGACCACAGCCTAACCCCAGCCTGACTCTGGTTTATGTCACCTGTCGCATTTACTATAACATCTAAGGCTGGGGTTCCACATAAGCCCTCAGTCCGTTTTTGGCTTCAGTTTTCTCATTTTTTTTTTCTAAGTCCAAAAACTGACAGAAAAACGGATTGGGTGTAATAAACACCCTGTCTGTTTTTCTATGGAGCTCCAAACATTGCCCTGTCCGTTTTTGAGTCAAAAACGTTGCATGCAACGTTTTTGGCATCAGTTAAAAACGCATGCGTTTTCATGCGTTTTTTTTAACATGGGGCCCTATGGGAAACGCATGCGCTAACGCATGCAAACGCGCACTTGCGTTTGCGCATGCGTTCGCGCATGCGTTTTTTTAATAAAAATTCCAAAAACGTTCAGGAGTGCAGGAGGCTCAAAAAGCACCCAGAAAAAAACGGATTGGTGATGAAAATCACTTCCAAAAACGGATTTCTATGTGTGACCACAGCCTAAAACTGTTTTTTTTTGTTTCATTTACATATGTATATATATGTATGTGTCTTCAGAATCTGTGTCATTATCAGCCTGATGAAGGGACCACAGTGTCCACAAAGCTTGCTATGTTTACCATCTTTTCAGTTAGCCATTAAAAAGTATCAACCACTGAGAACTCTCAGATTCCAATATGGTGGAGAGAGAAGGATTCTACTACCTTGGGCATCTGTCAATGATTTACTACACTCTCTGCATGGTAGTTTTAGGACAAAACTGAATAAGAATGTGTTTCATTATTGTACTATTTAGCATTTAATTGTAAAATCTATTTCCTCATCTTAAGATAATAATCTTTTATATACCGTATTTAAATTATTCTGAATTTACCACTTCATCTGGCCAAGTCTCTGCTTCTTCATATTAATTTTCAAGATAAAGTCTTGTTATGGCCATTCTAACAAGGTAAATTTTCTAAACCAGAAGCACTTGCTGCCTGAGACAGTGGAGCTAGAATTGGAGAAGACAATAGGGTCGTGTAGATAGCATATTTAGCAGATAGTCAGCAGATAGTGTAGGTGTTATGACTGAGCCCTACTATTCCAAACAAGAATGGACAAACAAGGAAAGATGTGACATTTGCAAGCCACACATTCCTATTTATGCTTAGAAGAAGCCCTAAAGCCCCAGTCACGCATAACGAGATCGTTAGCGAGATCATTGTAACTTTGACAATACAATGATCTCCCCAGCGATGTCTAGCAGCGATCAGGCCCCTGTTGTGAGGTCGCTGATCGCTGCAAAGGGCTCATGACCATTTTTAGGTCGTTGGTCTCCTGCTGGTCAGCACACATTGCTGCATGTGACAGCGAGAGACCAGAAATCAGTGACCTCACAGGGCTGGTAACCATGGTAAACACCGGTTATCTAGGTGGCGCGCGCTGCCTGGATATCCGGTGTTTATCATAGTTACCAGCTTCCTCCCTGCTTAGCGCTGCCTGTAAGCAGGGAGGACGCTGGTAACTATGATAAACACCGGGTATCCAGGCAGCGTGCGCTACCTGGATACCTGATGTTTATCATAGTTACCAGCTTCCTCCCTGCTTACAGGCTGAGCTAAGCAGGGAGGATAATGGTAACATCACTTCCAGCGATGTGGGAGGTGGCTCCCAGGTCCCTGATCGCTGGGGAGATCTGTCTGTGTGGAGCCCACCGGGACGGGGTACTCGGTACCGGACCAGGGTATATGCTGGGGATGTCACGGCAATCTTGGTCCGGACTGTGTCCTGAGCCCACAAGTAATGGGGGAGTATTTACAGGGGAGTTTGTCATGACGCCACCCATGGGTTGTGGTCAGGGTGACCACCGCTGCTGCAGAACCTCCGGGGATGATGTTTGGCAAACCGGTGATGTAACGGCTCTCTGCGGGTAGAGCTTGGTTCCCCGGGGCAGTGGTAGTAATAGTCTATGATGGATGCTGAGTATGGGTGATAGTAGAAGCGATGGCAGTTTGTGAGGGAAAGTAGGGTTTGAGCACAAGGATCACACAGACTCATGGTTTTGTCATTCTCTAAGTCTTTACTGCAGATGTTGTTAGCAGAGTACTGTCCGCGGAGTCTGTACCGGGGTCGGGTTGCTCCCACCCTGACCGGGTCCTCAGCGTCCCACTTCTGCGCTGTGTGTGTGGCCCTGCTGCTGCGTCAGCTAAGCTGCTGGCCCTGACTCTCCTCACAGATACCCCCCTTGCTAGGCAACTTGAGTGTGACAACCATCCGCTGTGAAGCTGAGCTGCTGGTAAGGCAGCACCCCGAGAAACCCCGAGACCCTTAACCCCTATACAGGGATCTGGAATTATAGCGGAGCCCAGGGGGTAGCTGCCTATTATAAGCAACAGAGCAGGGAAGGTCGCCAGGGGAAAAAATCAAGACCCAAAAAACAAAGTCAGAAGTCCGAGTCAAAACCGAGAGGGCAGCGAAGGTACAAAATCGTCAGGCAGTAGCAGAGTCGAGAATCCAGGCAAGGGTCAAGGGCAAAACCAAGAGGGCAGCTGAGGTACAAAATCAACAGGAAGAAGCAGAGTCAGAAATCCAGGCCAAGGTCAGAGACAAAACTAAACATACACTATATCACTGGGGAACCAAAACTATATCTGGCGGCCTGCAAGACAGGCTCCAATGCATTTGAAGGGCGCGGCTACCTCCCATAGGCTGGAGCTCACAGCCCGATGACCTCATCCGGACCGCCCCTAGATCCAGGCCAGATGGAGATGCACGACTGGCTCCACCCACGCCACCTCTGACAGAAGAACGCAGGCTGCGCCTAGCGGACACCTCTGCAGGGCCCGCTCCTCTGCGACCAACACCACGCAGAGGGGAAACACCGCGGCGCTCAGCGACAGAGGCAGACGTCGCGGGAGCAGTTCCATATGAGGACAAGGCCCTCCTGTCACCGGCGCCACCAGCCGAAGGAATCCGGCTCCTCCCAGCGGCCGAGGCAGGAACACCGGCCACCGAGTCCAATGGCGACGTGACATTGAGTCTTTACAGTGTGCTTCTGACCCCGCCGTGTTGCTTCGCTGAGGTAAAGTGTAGATCTATAACCTCCACTATCCCGATGTTTACTGTGCTGCGTGTGTCAGTCACAGTTTCGGATCCGTTATCTGGTCTGTGCGCTCCTCCGGGGCGAGTTATGGGGTAACTCAATCTCCCAGATGTGTTCTTCTATTCTCTAAACTCCTCTCCTCAGACCCTGGCTAGACCTGGAATTGAGTAGCAGACTGTGGAGAAGCCTAATGCAGTCTCTTTACACCACAGTCTCTCTTACTCAGTGCTAAACCGCACTGAACTACTCACTTCCATTTCTACACCAGAATATATAGGGGAGTTGCTTTAGCTCGCCCTTCTGGCACAGAGGCGCTAGTGCAGTGTTCAGTGTTGTGTGGGGAGTGAACCCTTGTTGATGTTATTGTGGCACATTAACCCCTGGGGTGCCACACCTGTTTGACAGCTCCCCAGTGACCAGATAACGACGCTCCAGCGATCCCGGCAGGTCGTTATCGCTATCAGGATCGCTGGAGCGTCATTGTGTGTGACAGGACCTTAAGTCTACCCTTGAATTGTCTTTGCCTGACCACGGAGATTAATACCCAAAGATCAACCCAGTCCGATACCTTCGCACCAGGGCAGCTGTAAGAGATGGGTAAAGCACCAGATTTGGCGCTTCTCATGGAGGTGCCTAATCTGGGGGGGCTGCAGGCTGCACTTTTTAGTATGGGTGGACCAGAAAACATTGGCCTTACCACAGTATAATCCAAGCCCCCAGATGCCTGGTTTTACCTTGGCAGACAAACAAAAATATGGCGGTGCCCATGCCAAATTTTTAAAACTAATTACATAATAATACAGGATCCCCTGTAATTTTGATTACCATCCAAGGTAAAACCAGCCAGCAGGGGGTTGCAGCCCATAGCTGCCTGCTTTACCTGTGCTGGTTACCAAAAAAATCAATTTACAATCAAAAATTTAATAAAAAAAAATCTTTTAAATCTTTTTTAATTAGAATACATTAATTTAACTGGATTCTGTGCATGTTCAGTAGGCATACCATTTCCAGTTTTACTTCATCCAGCATAATCATGGTAGACTTCCATTTTAATTGATGCTGGATCATACTGTATTTTAGTTAAGAAAGACTTTTTATTAATTAATTACTTGATTACTGTGTAGAGCTCTGCCATATTTTCAGTAACCAGTACAGGCCAGGTCTCCAGCTGCGATGACGGAGGCACAGCTCCTGTACTAGCAAAATCGCCAGGACATACCTATAGCAGCTGGTTGCCATTTGCTGTGTCTATTCAATACAAATTCACTAAAATACGTATTCTCAAAAATACAGTTCTTTTTAAGTCTTTAAGTAAAATTAAATTCAATTTGAATAAATATGTTCATCTCTACTTACTATGTAGCCTGTAGTTAGTGCTGTACTATAATAGTACGATTTAATGTTTACCTACTGATACTAATGTGCTTTATCACATTTATTATTACTTGGGGCATATTCACTTAAAATATTTTTAAAAGATATCTACTGTTTGCTCTATTTTAAAGTTCATTTGAAACTAAACAGGAACTAGGGTAGGAGATAAAAAACAATTTTGGAATAGCACACAAATTCATGTACTCATAGACAACCCATAATGGGATTTTTCTTATCAAGTCACTTTTAAACTGAGATAAAGTTTAATTTGGGAACCATAATATTGCTTTGAAGCTTTAGTTGTCAGGGTGAAGTTTTGTGGTCATAGTCTTGTGAGAGTAAAAGAATGCAAAATGGAGGAAAGAAAAAAACATAAATGGAAAAAAACTTTCAAAAGGAAAATTTTCTATATATTTATTCAAAAGATTAACTTTCAAATAGGCCCAATCAGGTATTCAGTCAGCTAAAAGGCTGCATCTTCTTTGAGCCTTTGAAGATATACCACAACAGTTTTTCCTACTTTTATGTTTATACATATATTTTTTATGCCTTCTCTCCACACTACTGTCGCGCACACCGGTGTGGACCTACTGCACCATGGGACTGGGTTCACCCAATGAGGGGCGTAGCTAAGCCACTACCTGGTTCTTCACTAGAGCCTCTATTGATGAGGATAGTCTTACTGCTGTAGGTAGCAGCCAAGTATCACTTAAGGTGAACTCTTGGTACTGTTACAGCTGAACCCCAAAAGTTCAGGGATGCAAGGACAGATACTGGAGACAGGCAGAGCTAGACCACATGCTGGACAGAACCTGGAGACTGGTACCGGCAGGATGGATGGTGCAATCTGGACAGGTTCAGATTCCAGATCATGAACAAGACTGGTTAAAGTCATTGGACATGAACACTGGGTAGAGAACATTAATACTGACCACTGGTGGAGGACACAGACACCAGACTAAGGAAACAGGATACAAACTACAGGATACAGAATATACTCTGTAGTGCAGAGTCAAGAACCTTGTTGTAAAGGCACTTCCTAAAAGAGGAGGATGCCTTAAATATCTAATACCTCCTAACAATAGGATGGAGACATAGTTAATGAGTGCACTGACCCTTTAGAGAAAGCATGTGCAGGAGCGCAAGCCAGAAACGTGCTCCTGGGAGACATGCATGCTTTTCAACAGAATAAGAGGTAATTAGCGGTTTAGGAGAGCGCTACAAAAGGATGGAGGAGCACAAATGGTTTTTAGTATATCTTACTTTGTTTATTCCAGCATATCACAACATGTTTCAGCAGATACTCCGCCTTCATCAGGTGATGGGAAATCCCCAGCATTGTGGGATTTTTAAAGGGCCACAGTAATGACATCACACATTCATCTTAACCCCTTATTATCCTAGCCTTCTTACAATATTGAACTCACTAAGAATAGAGAGCACTCCAATTTAGACAGTTGTAAGGGTAGAATTACAAGTTAAGAAATACATAAAATTGATCATTAATCTTTATATAATAAAAAGTGTTTTCATTAAAAATTCAGAATAAAATACGGACCTAAAAAATAGTGATGTATATTAATATATATTAAAAAAGTTCTAATTGATAATATATGAAAAATGTAAGAAAAAGGAAGGGACAATTCCTCTAAATTGATAATAATAGTAAGCTGTGTTCTAAATCGAGTATTCTCCCATTCCTTTAACATTCATAAACAGTTCTATAACAGGCTAAATAGACCAAAAGGGAAATTCCTCTAAATTTCAAGGGATATTTCATATAGCAAAATTAATGGTAAAATGTCATTAATGGTGATAGTGTCTAAAAATACTAAAAAGACAGTTTTATGATGTCTAAACAGCCTAAAAGGACAATTCCTCTAAATTTCGAGGGATATTTCATATAACAAAATATTGTTAATGGTAATAGACAGTGTCTAAAAATTCTAAAAAGATAGTTCTATCATGGCTAAACAGGCTAAAAAGACAATTACCGTATATACTCGCTGAAAAGTCCCCCCCTCGGCTTATACGCGAGTCACTGTATACTGTATACACTGTATACAGTGTATACAGTATACAGGCCCGCCCCCATCAGTATACAGGCCCCCCTGCCTTGTGCACAATCCTGTAAAGGAAGAGATTAGTATACTTATCACTCGTCCCGCTGCCGCTGTCCCGCCACCGTCATCGCGCTCCTCCGTCTTCATCTGTCTTCTTCCGGCTTCCTCCGGTCGGCGCAGGCAATGACGTCATTGTCTGCGTGACCGAGGAGGAAATCGGAAGAAGACGGAGGAGCGCGATGGCGGCGGCGGTACAGCGGCAGCGGGACAGTGATAAGTATACTAATCTCTTCCTTTACAGGATTGTGCACAAGGCAGGGGGGCCTGTATACTGATGGGGGGGCAGTATACTACCTCTGGGGCTGCTGTATACTACCACTGGGGCTGTATATACCATTGGGGCTGCGTGTATACTACCACTGGGGCTGTATATACCTCTGGGGCTGCTGTATACTACCACTGGGGCTGTATATACCACTGGGGCTGCTGTATACTACCACTGGGGCTGTATATACCTCTGGGGCTGCTGTATACTACCACTGGGGCTGTATATACCACTGGGGCTGCGTGTATACTATCACTGAGGCTGTATATACCTCTGGGGCTGCTGTATACTGATGGGGGGGGCTGTATACTACCTCTGGGGCTGCTGTATACTACCACTGGGGCTGTATATACCACTGGGGCTGCTGTATACTACCACTGGGGCTGTATATACCTCTGGGGCTGCTGTATACTACCACTGGGGCGTGTATATACCACTGGGGCTGCTGTATACTACCACTGGGGCTGCATATACCTCTGGGGCTGCTGTATACTACCACTGGGGCTGTATATACCACTGGGACTGCTGTATACTACCACTGGGGCTGTATATACCTCTAGGGCTGCTGTATACTACCACTGGGGCTGTATATATCACTGGGGCTGCGTGTATACTACCACTGGGGCTGTATATACCTCTGGGGCTGCTGTATACTGATGGGTGGGCTGTATACTACCTCTGGGGCTGCTGTATACTACCACTGGGGCTGTATATACCACTGGGGCTGCTGTATACTACCACTGGGGCTGTATATACCTCTGGGGCTGCTGTATACTACCACTGGGGCTGTATATACCACTGGGGCTGCTGTATACTACCACTGGGGCTGTATTTACCTCTGGGGCTGCTGCTGTATATACCACTGGGGCTGCTGCTGTATGTCTTTTTTTCACCTTTCACATTACACTATGAGCTCAGACAGGGATGATTAGACTGGTATTATAAAGCTGCAGGTACAGACAATGATAGCTGGAGAGGCATAAACTAGCTGACAGGTTCCCGTTAAGGCGTTGGTGCATGGCCTGAATCATGTGGCCAACATATGCAGGCCGCACGTGCATTCCATGACATAGACCACGTATGATGATTGGCATGTTAGATTATATCTATAATATAAAAGCCGAAGCCATTCCGGAAAACCCGAAGGTTACTTCCGTGATGGCCTCCGACCATGGTGGTGACGTCACCAGACGGCGCCCGGCTACAGGGACCGGCGAGGAACGTTCCGCTCTCGAACGTCCTGCCCCACCCCCCGCGGCTTCTCCCCATCCTCCCCGGTCTCCCCTCCATCCTCCCCGGTCTCTCCTCCACGCTCCCCGGTCTCCCCTCCAGCTCCCCGGTCTCCCCTCCACGATCCCCGGAGAGCTTGGTAACCAAGGCAGCGGTCGGGTAACTAAGGGGCGTGTCCGCACCACACACCCGGCCCCAGCCGCATCCATTAAGCTGTCTGCTGAGCCCAGGGGTGGGCGGAACAAGTCCAAGGGGACCACCCCAATCACACAATAATAGGCTGGATGCCACCTCCCCCTTATATTCCTCACTGCTTCCAGGATCATGGCGTCACAGGGGAGGAACCGCGGTGCATGATGGGAGATGTATTCCTCTGGGGACCGGAAATGCTGCAGAGCTGAAGAGACAGCTCTGATCACACAGAGATAGAGGTCATCTGCGGCTTCTTCATACAAAGTCTCCTGCACTGAAGAGTGAGATTTTATGTGTGTGTGTGTATACTGTATGTGTCTGTGTATACTGTATGTGGGTGTGTATACTGTATATGTGTGTGTCTATACTGTATATGTGTGTGTCCATACTGTATATATGTGTATACTGTATATGTGTGTGTGTGTGTATACTGTATGTGTGTGTGTATAATGTATGTGTGTGTATACTGTATATGTGTGTGTGTGTATACTGTATATGTGTGTATACTGTATATGTGTGTGCATACTGTATATATGTGTATACTGTATATGTGTGTACATGCACTTTTTGTATTGCGTGCTAACCTTAGGCAGCGCTGGCTTCTTGGCTTTTTTATTTGTATATGTCTGTGTGTATACTGTATGTGTGTGTATACTGTATGTGTGTGTATACTGTATATGTGTGTGTATACTGTATATATGTGTATACTGTATATGTGTGTGTGTGTGCTGTATGTGTGTGTGTATACTGTATGTGTGTGTATACTGTATATGTGTGTTTGTATACTGTATATGTGTGTCTGTATACTGTATATATGTGTACACTGTATATGTGTGTGTGTATACTGTATGTGTGTGTATACTGTATATGTGTGTGTATACTGTATATGTATGTGTGTATACTGTATGTGTGTGTGTATACTGTATGTGTGTGTATACTGTATATGTGTGTGTGTATACTGTATATGTGTGTGTGTATACTGTATGTGTGTGTATACTGTATATATGTGTATACTGTATGAGTGTGTGTGTATACTGTATATATTGTATACTGTATATGTGTGTGTATACGATTGTGTGTGTATACTGTATGTGTGTGTATACTGTATATGTGTCTGTATACTGTATATGTGTGTGTGTGTTATACTGTATATGTGTGTGTGTATACTGTATATATGTGTATACTGTATATGTGTGTATATTGTATATGAGTGTGTATACTGTATATGTGTCTGTGTGTATACTGTATATGTGTGTATACTGTTTATATGTGTGCATACTGTGTGTGTATACTGTATGTGTGTGTATACTGTGTGTGTATACTGTATATGTGTGTATACTGTATATGTGTGTGTGTATACTCTATATGTGTGTATACTGTGTGTTTGTGTATACTGTATGTATTTGTATACTGTATGTGTCTGTATACTGTATATGTGTGTGTATACTGTATGTGTGGTTGTGTATACTGTATATGTGTGTATACTGTATGTTTTTTTATACTCTATATGTGTGTGTATACTCTGTGTGTGTATACTTTATGTGTGTATACTAAATATGTGTGTGTATACTGAATATGTGTGTGTATACTGTATGTGTGTGTGTATACTGTATATGTGTGTATATACTATATATGTGTGTATTCTGTATGTGTCTGTATACTGTATGTGTGTTTGAGTATACTGTATATGTGTGTATACTGTATGTGTGTGTGAGTATACTTTATGTGTGTGTATACTGTATATGTGTGTGTATACTGTATATGTGTGTGTGTATACTGTGTGTGTGTATACTCTGTGTGTATACTTTGTGTGTGTGTGTGTGTGTATACTGTGTGTGTGTGTATACTGTATGTATGTGTGTATACTGTATATGTGTATACTCTATGTGTGTGTGTATACTGTATGTGTGTGTGTACTGTATGTTTTTGTATACTGTATATGTGTCTGTATACTGTATGTGTGTGTATACTGTATGTGTATACTGTGTATGTGTGTGTATACTGTATGTGTGTGTATACTGTGTGTGTGTATACTGTATGTGTGTGTATACTGTGTGTGTGTGTATACTGTATGTGTGTGTATACTGTGTGTGTGTATACTGTGTGTGTGTATACTGTATATGTGTCTATATACTATATATGTGTGTATGCTGTATATGTGTGTGTATACTGTGTGTGTGTATACTGCATATGTGTGTGTGTATCTATAATATAAAAGCCGAAGGCCACTTCCGGAAAACCCGAAGGGTACTTCCGTGATGGCCTCCGGACCCATGCTGGTGACGTCACCAGTCCACTGTAACCGGGCGGCGCCCGGCTACAGGGACAGGTGGAGGAGCGTTCCGCCTAGCAACGTTCCGCTTTCGGAACTTCTGCCCTGGAACGTTCCCCTCTGTCCCAGCCACCTCCTCTCTCCTGCTTCAGCCGCGGTGATGTCACCTCAGGTGCCCGCTCTCCAGAGGACAGCTGTGTCCCGCCACCTGTGCTCACCGCCAGCCTCCTGGTGATGCCACCATGACCCCTTCAATCTCCATGGACCTGAACCATCCGCACCTTACAGTGCCAGGGTGAGTGGCCACAGACCAGGGACTTCCAGCAGAGATGGCCAGAGGTCTCTGTGCCTCCAGCAGTGATGGGCAGAGCTCTCTGTGACTCCAGCAGAGATGGCTACAGGTCTCTGTGCCTCCAGCTGAGATGGAAAAGGTCTCTGTGCCTCCAGCAGTCATGTGCACAGGTCTCTGTGCAGTCATGGCCACAGGTCTCTGTGCCTTCCAGCAGAGATAGGAACAGGTCTCTGTGCCTCCAGCAGAGATGGACAGACGTCTCTGTGCAGTCATGGCCACAGGTCTCTGTGCCTCCAGCAGTGATGTGCAGATGTCTCTGTGCAGTGATGGGCACAGGTCTCTGTGCCTCCAGCTGACATCGGAACAGGTCTCTGTGCCTCCAGCAGAGATGGCCAGAGGTCTCTGTGTAGTGATGGCCAGAGGTCTCTGTGCAGTCATGAGCAGAGGTCTCTGTGCAGTGATGCCCTGAACCAATCACTGCACAGCCCTCCAGCCTCCCTGTGCCCTAACCCCTCCAGCCTCCAGCCTCCCCTCTGCACTAACCCCTCCAGCCTCCCCTCTGCCCTAACCCCTCCAGCCTCCCCTGTGCCCTGAACCCCTCCAGCCCCTGTGCCCAACCCTCAGCCTCCAGCTCCCTGGCCTAACCCTCTGCCTCCCTCTGCCCTACCCCTCCAGCCTCCAGCCTCCCCTGTGCCCTAACCCTTCCAGCCTCCCCTGTGCCCTAACCCCTTCAGCCTCCCCTGTGCCCTCAACCCCTTCAGCCTCCCCTCTGCCCTAACCCCTCCACCCTCCCCTGTCCTCTGCCCCCTCCAGCCCTCCCCTTCCCTGTCCTCTGCCTCCTCAGCCTCCCCTGTCCTCTGCCCCTCCAGCCTCCCTCCCTCCCTCACCCCCCTGCCCCCTCCAGCCTCCCCTGTCCTCTGCCCCCTCCACCTCCCCCTGTCCTCTGACCCCTCCAGCCTCCCCTGTCCTCTGCCCCCTCCAGCCTCCCCTGTCCTCTGCCCCTCCAGCCTCCCCTGTCCTCTGCCCCCTCCAGCCTCCCCTCTCCTCTGCCCCCTCCAGCCTCCCCTGTCCTCTGCCCCCTCCAGCCTCCCCCTCCTCTGCCCCCTCCAGCCTCCCCTCTTCTCTTCCTGTCCTCTGCCCTCCGCCCTCCAGCCTCCGCTCTCCTCTGCCCTCCAGCCTCCCCTCACCTTCCCTGTCCTCTGCCCTCCAGCCTCCCCTCTCCTCTCCCTGTCCTCTGCCCTCCAGCCTCCGCTCTCCTATCCCTGTCCTCTGCCCTCCAGCCTCCGCTCTCCTCTCCCTGTCCTCTGCCCTCCAGCCTCCACTCTCCTCTCCCTGTCCTCTGCCCTCCAGCCTATGCTCTCCTCTCCCTGTCCTCTGCCCCCCAGCCTCCGCTCTCCTCTCCATGTCCTCTGCCCTCCGCCTCCAGCCTCCGCTCTCCTCTGCCCTCCTGCCTCCGCTCTCCTCTCCCTGTCCTCTGCCCTCCAGCCTCCCTCTCCCTCTCCCTGTCTTCTGCCCTCCAGCCTCCGCTCTCCTCTCCCTGTCCTCTGCCCTCCAGCCTCCGCTCTCCTCTCCCTGTCCTCTGCCCTTCACCCTCCACCCTCCGCTCTCCTCTGCCCTCCTGCCTCCCCTCTCCTCTCCCTGTCCTCTGCCCTACAGCCTCCCCTCTCCTCTCCCTGTCCTCTGCCCTCCCGCCTCCGCTCTCCTCTCCCTGTCTTCTGCCCTCCAGCCTCCGCTCTCCTCTCCCTGTCCTCTGCCCTCCAGCCTCCGCTCTCCTCTCCCTCTCCTCTGCCCTCCGTTCTCCTCTCCCTGTCCTCTGCCCTCCAGCCTCCGCTCTCCTCTCCCTGTCCTCTTCCCTCCAGCCTCCGCTCTCCTCTGCCCTCCAGCCTCCGCTCTCCTCTCCCTGTCCTCTGAACTCCAGCCTCCGCTCTCCTCTTCCTGTCCTCTGCCCTCCAGCCTCCTCTGTCCTCTGCCCTCCAACCTCCCCTGTCCTCTGCCCTCCAGCTTCCCCTGTCCTCTGCCCTCCAGCCTCCCCTGTCCTCTGCCCTCCAGCCTCCGCTCTCCTCTCCCTGTCCTCTGTCCTCCAGCCTCCGCTCTCCTCTCCCTGTCCTCTGCCCTCCAGCATCCGCTCTCCTCTCCCTGTCCTCTGCCCTCCAGCCTCCGCTCTCCTCTCTCTGTCCTCTGCCCTCCAGTCATCTGGGGGCGGCGACATGTCTACTCAGGATCCAGGCGCTGACCAATCTCACCTCGCTCACTGCTAACCACTGAGGCACCGCACTCACTGCTAACCACTGAGCCACCGCACTCACTGCTAACCACTGAGCCACCGCACTCACTGCTAACCACTGAGCCACCGCACTCACTGCTAACCACTGAGCACGCACTCACGCTACCATGAGCCACCGCACTCACTGCTAACCACTGAGCCCCGCACTCACTGCTAACCACTGAGCCACCGCACTCACTGCTAACCACTGAGCCACCCCACTCACTGCTAACCACTGAGCCACCGCACTCACTGCTAACCACTGAGCCACCGCACTCACTGCTAACCACTGAGCCACCGCACTCACTGCTAACCACTGAGCCACCGCACTCACTGCTAACACTGAGCAACCGCACTCACTGCTAACCACTGAGCCATCGCACTCACTGCTAACCACTGAGCCACCGCACTCACTGCTAACCACTGAGCCACCGCACTCACTGCTAACCACTGAGCCACCGCACTCACTGCTAACCACTGAGCCACGGCACGCAGTGCTAACCACTGAGCCACCGCATGCAGTACTAACCACTGAGCCACCGCACGCAGTGCTAACCACTGAGCCACCGCACGCAGTGCTAACCACTGAGCCACCCCACTCACTGCTAACCACTGAGCCACTGCACTCACTGCTAACCACTGACCCACCGTATACTGTGCTACCCACAGAGCCGCCTGTATACACACAATTCATTTCACTGCACTCCCGTATCTATTAGTAAATAAACTATATATAGATTCTAGACTACCCGATTCTTTAGAATCGGACCGCCATCTAGTTGTATAATAAAAGACTCCCCTGTCGTTTTCGAGGTAAAGGTGGTAGCATCATGAGTTAATGACGTACAGCAGAGACATTTTTGAATGTCACATCTAAAACATCCATTGGTCCGACTTATATTAGAGATCTTATGTGCCCTATCTCTGGTGGTTGAGCTTGGAGCAACCAGGTTCTTTAAGGAATGATTACGTCAATAAATAATATTGGGTTTTTCAGTTAAATGCTTTGACATCACAGGATCATTTTTTTAACAAAGTATTCAATGATCTTGTTGATCTATTATAGGTGGTTATTAAACTCAGTTCCCCTCTCTTAGAATACTCTTTGTTTTTACTATTCTTATTATCCATCTTTATTAGGCAAGAATCTTGAGTTTCATTTTTTACTTTGTTGAAAGCGTCCACCAACATCGGCTCTGGGTCCCCTTTATCCTTAAACCTTTCTTTCAGGATTAACGATTCTTTTTGGAAATCCAAATCATGGATTTTTTCTGATATGCCAATATTGCCCATAGGGCACGTTCGAAATCCACTTGGGTAAGTGGCCACTATCAAAGGCCAGGTAACTGTTCACGTCCACAGTTTTAAAAAAGGTGGAAGTGTATGTTTGCTCCTTCCCCCCTTTATGGATGAATAGATCCAGATATTGGATACCTTCTGATGAAATTGTATGTGCGAAACTGAGTCCCCATGTGTTTTGGTTTAATTGGGTAGCCTCCCTGGCGGTCTGTTTAGTTCTAGAATTTTTTGCTAAAAGCGGGCTACCCGCGTTCGCGGTAGATGCGGTTAAAAAACCGCATCTGCCGCACTTGCCGCATAGCTGCCGCACTTGTGCCGCACTTGCGGCGCGGTTGCGGCGCGGTTGCGGTAATCTGCATAGGAACCAACCACCTCTGATGACCCTCATACATTGTTAATATGTGCCCCTGCAGCCTAGTAAACCATTAGCAGCACTGTTGTTGTGTGCAAAGTGGCTGCAGTAGAAGTGAGATAATGATTTTATACACTTACATGCAGGGCCGGCGTCAGCACCCGGCGCACCCGGGCAAATGCCGGGGCCCGGGACAGGTGGGAGGGCCCATTCGCTGTCAGGCAGGGGTGTCCTTCTTCCAGTCATAGCAGATCTCTCACAGCAGCTATAGGAGCTGGAGGGCTGCTGCTGGGATTTTCCCCCTCAAACTGGAGCAGTCTATGTGTGGAGGATCATGCAGCCAATGGGAGCTGCAGGGGCGGGACTTTATTATCCCGTCCATGCTTAGCCCGGCGCAGATCAGTGAGGAGCCCTGAGGTGAGTGTGTGCTGGGTCCCTCCAGAACAGGAGCAGCAGTGGTATCCTCAGTCAGCCGGTGTGCTGTGACCCGAGCTCACTGAGGAGGATGGCCGCTCCTAATACTGAAGCTTTGGGAAAGAATGGTGTGTCACAGTCCGCGCTGCCAGGAAATCCGCTCGTAAATAACGCTAGTAGTCGGTATCCAAATCAATCCTCTTTATTCATCCTACGCGTTTCAACGCCTTCCTGGCGTCTTCCTCAGGGATCCCTGAGGAAGACGCCAGGAAGGCGTTGAAACGCGTAGGATGAATAAAGAGGATTGATTTGGATACCGACTACTAGCGTTATTTACGAGCGGATTTCCTGGCAGCGCGGACTGTGACACACCATTCTTTCCCAAAGCTTCAATCTTCGTCTACCCGAGTGGAGACCGGTGGAAGTCCAGCAGCAGCCAGCAGGATACTTATTCTATCAGGCTTTCTAACCAGTTGTGGGTGACACAACTGGATTAGGTGAGTGGATCTTTTCTCACCTACTGTTTTTAGTGTCTAGTGATAAGGGCACTATTGCGCCTCTTGCCCCCCCCCCTTTCTCTTTCTCGCTCCTAATACTGACTCTTCTCTTGTCAGCAGTAAATCTTGATAAACTCCGCGGCAGATTGCTGGTGTTTGTGCTGGGGGCCTCCTCCTCCTCCACCTACTGCTGTGAAGAGCCATAACAGGACAATACAACTCAATTCTTAAGATTCCCAGAGATGTCATTTACTACCAAACTGCTCTGGAAAACCTGAGTATGGAGCCTGGGTGTCCTGTCAGGGGTCAGATTGGGCACAAATATCCCCATGCTCAGCACTAGATGGGGGAGAGGTCACCAGCACACAGTGCACTGCACTTATAAGGGTTAATAGCAGACAGATACTTTCACTTTCTACAGATGTCATTAAACACACACAGTGTATGTATCCAACTCTAAATATATTAAATCTATTAGTTACCCATCCATCAATCATCTATCTGTCTATCTTTGTGCATATAACTATAGTAGCACAAGCACTGCACAGTATGATATATGCAGAAGCCACCATTTCCATCTAACTTTGCTAGTATTATGCATGTAGAAAAAAAAGGTAAAAAATGTAAAATGGCATGTTGACGTGTTCCTCAGCGTCAGTGCATGCCGTCTTCATCCTCCTCAGTGGCAATCGCCGTCTTCCTCCATTCAACAGTTATAAAAAATTATTGAGGCAGGTGTCCAGCATGAGATGGGTTAATATGACAAGAGCTGCCAGGGGGGAAATAAAGGATCTTACACTTTTTCACCCAGACTTTGCAGAGCTGGCTCAATTCTCTCTTATATACATATATACCATAATTAGTCCTTATATTGTAAAATACTCTGGAATATGTGTCCTTCACCCTATGCTCTCTGAACGGAGCATCATTATATGTACATATTCAAGTTCATACAACTTCACCAACCGTTGATTGGACACCGGCTCCTCACTAATGCCAGGTCACATATAATAGTAATAATTATTATTTCTATAGCACCAAACATAATCCACAGCACTTTCCAATTCAGAGGAAACAGGTACAGACAATATGAGACAATACAGAGTAGGTATGTGCCCACAGGACGTTTTTCCTGCTCTCATGCGTTTTTAGTATGGTTTTTGCAAATGTATGCTAATATGTTCCAGCGTTTTGGCTTTCCAGCAAAACCAATGTGTTTCACAGAACTACTGAATCTACATATTGGTTTTGGAAGTTGCTGAAAGTGTCAAATCCCCCAGTTTTTGCTGTGGTTGGGAAAGAATGACCATGTCCAAAAACACAAGAAAAACGTGCAAAAAAAACGCAGGTCAAGAACGCAGCAAATCTCCTGTCAAGGACTCTTGAGATACTTGAAACCACTACAGGTTATGCTGCATTCTGGACCGCAGCAAAAATGTCCTGTGGGCACATACCTAACAAAATATTCACCAGATACATAAGGAGTGAGGACCCTGCTCACAAGCTACAATCTATAAGGATATAGAGGAGGTGAAAAGGTGAATGGTAAAAAGTGCCGTCATATATGGTCCAGCCATAATGCTGCATGAACCGTTCACCAGCCAGGATCTGTACAACAGATAAAGTGCTATTAAGTGCATGGGGGTGTAGAAAGGTGGCACAAGAGACCAGATCTGGAAAAAGGCAAAATGGAAATAGTTAAATTTGCTGAGGTGATAGGCCAATCAAAAGAAATGCGTGTTTAGGGCTCACATAAAAGTGTGGATATTGGGAATTAATCAAATTGTTTTGGGAAATACATTCCAGAGAATTGGTGCAGCTCGTGAGAACTCTTGGAGACCGGAGTGTTAGGTTCAGTTTATAGATAATGTCAGTCTTGGGTCATTGAGCAGAACAGAGGTAGCGTGTAGTAGTTCGATAGTCAGAGATAAGGGAGGAGATGTAGGGCAGCATTGTGGAGAGGATGGGTAGGTGATAAAAATAAGGAGGAGATATTGGACAGTGTAGTACTATGGAAAGGATGGGTAGTTGACAGACAGAGATGAAGAGAAGATGTGCAGAAACTGTAAAGGGCTTTGTGGTTCAGAGTGATAACATTATATTGTTCTCTGTAGGGGATGGTATGTGTTAAAGGGGCCCACTGCAACTCTTTCGCCCAGGGCCCATGAAAACCTGGAGCCGGCCCTGCTTACATGCCTGTGTACTTGAGGCCGTCTCCCTGTGTGTGCTGGGACTGTGGGCTGTGCTCATCATGTCTGCTCTCCCCCTCCCTTATGCACGCCCCCTCTCAGCCTGCTATAGTGATGTGAGGCTGATTGCGTCATAAAGGGGCGGGGCTACCGGAATGCCGCGATTTAGCCCCGCCCCTTTATGACCAATCAGCCTCACATCACTATAGCAGGCTGAGAGGGGGCGTGCATAAGGGAGGGGAGAGCAGACATGATGAGCACAGCCCACAAGTGCCAGCACACACAGGGAGACGCCTCAAGTACGCAGGCATGTAAGTGTATAAAATCATTATCTCACTTCTACTGCAGCCACTTTGCACACAACAACAGTGCTGCTAATGGTTTACTAGGCTGCAGGGGCACATATTAACAATGTATGAGGGTCATCAGAGGTGGTTGGTTCCTATGCAGATTACCGCAACCGCGCCGCAACCGCGCAGCAAGTGCGGCGCAAGTGCGGCAAGTGCGGCAAGTGCGGCAAATGCGGCAGATGCGGTTTTCTCACCGCATCTGCCGCGAACGCGGGTAAGCCCGAGCCTGACTCGGGTTAACGCTTCTGGTAGTGAATGTTAACCCCGAGTCAGGCTCGGGAATAACGCTAGGAAGGTTAATAAAGGTCATTAATTCTTCTAAGGTTCCCGACCATATTAAGAATAGATCGTCAATAAAACGTATATATAAAATAATCTGTTCACTTACAAATGGGTCATTTCTCAATATACAGGTTTTCAAAGCGACCAATAAACAAATTGTCGTAGCTGGGCGCTACCCGTGTGCCCATGGCACAACCTTTCGATTGCTTGTACATTGTGCCCTCAAAGGAGAAGATAATATTCTTAAAATAAACTCCAGACTTTGTAGGAGAAACTGTTGCTGTTCACTTGGTATAGTATCATCATGAGGCAGATAATATTGCACTGATTCCAAGTCCAAGGTATGGGAAATATTTGAGTACAGAGATCCTACATCAAGGGAGCAAAAGATGAAATTTTCCTTGCAAGTTATCCCTTTCAGAATTTTTATTAGGTGTGTGGAGTCCCGTAGGTGGGATTTTAATTCCATCACATATTTCTGTAAAAATAAATCTAAATAGTGAGATAGGTTACCGGTAAGGCTATGTGCCCATTGGACGTTTTGTGGGCTGTTTTTTAGCGTTTTCCGTCGGCGTTTTCCGCTGAGTTTTATGTTCATTTATGTTAATCCTAACCACTGGTTGGATTAACATGCTAGTCAATGGATTTTAGAAATCGCTGTGTACATTAGAATGTTTTTTTTTGTCTCCTTTCCAGTTTCTTCACCGGTTTTCCACCGGTTTTCAAAGATAGAGCAAGTGACTTCTTTTGAGCGTTTTTCCAGCGGTTCCAGCTTACAATTGCACAAAAAACAGTCTTAAAAACGCTAAGAAAAACCGCCAGAAAACCGTCAGAAAACGCTGTATAAACGCTATAAAACCGCTCAAAAACCGCTCATAAAACGCTAATTACCTATTATTCTGTTGTCTAAACCGCTTTGCGAGCAGTGAGGTGCAGCACTGAAGGATTAGAGATTGTAATTGTCTGTAGTGAATAGAGAAAAAGACCAGGCAAAGACCAAACAACCTGCGGTGACTTCAGCGGCACGTGATGCCCCATGTCACCAGTCTTCCCGGCAACCAGGGAGCTGCAACAAAGCGCGCGGTGCGTGCAGAGCACTGGAGTTCTGACAACCGGGTTATTCAGGCTGCATAACCCACTAAGGTTAGTTCCAAATCCCCCAACTAGCTTGTCAAAACTGCCTCCAGATATTATCCTAGGAGCGCCTTCCTGTTAGAACTAGGGATGGGCGAATCCTGAAATACTCGGACTCGCTGGACTCTAACGAGTTTGGGTCCGAGACTCGGTACTCGTTGCGAGTCCAGCGAGTCCGAGTAGTAACCTGTACTTTTGCAGTGTATCTATACAGATACACTACAAAAGTACCCTAAAAGTTAATCTAAGGGGTTAAAAAAAATAAACATTAATACTCACCTCCTGTACTCCTGTACCTTATGTACCGGGACCGGTACCGAAGACCTCTGGCTGTTACAGGACCTCCGAGACCACCGGGAGAAGATGGGGAAAAGGACCTTGCAGTTCAGCCAATCAGCATTCGGCTAGCGGTCACATGGGTTGTGACGCGGCTGCACTGCGGTCACATGACAAACCCATGTGACCGCTAGCCGAATGCTGATTGGCTGAACTGCAAGGTCCTTTTTCCCATCTTCTCCCGGTGGTCTCGGAGGTCCTGTAACAGCCGGAGGTCTTCGGTCCCGGTGTACAGGAGTACAGGAGGTGAGTATTAATGTTTATTGTTTTTAACCCCTTAGATTAACTTTTAGGGTACTTTTGTAGTGTATCTGTATAGATACACTGAAAAAGTACAGGGACTCGCTACCCCCGAGTAATTCCTAAGGAACCTCGGCGAATAGCAAATCCCCCGAGTCCGCTACTATTCGGGCGAGTCCCGAATAGTAGCGAGGAATTGCCCATCCCTAGTTAGAACATTATTACTAGTGATGAGCGAGTATGCTCGGCGCGACTCGGTACTCGCACGAGTATCTCGGTACTCGGGGTGCTCGGCGAGCACCGAGTACTGCCGAGATGCTCGGACTGCTCGGTAATAAATAGCGATCTGAGACACATGCACTGCTCCCTTCAGTGCACACAGTGAGCTGGCACCATACAGGGAGCAGATTAATTGATAGGATCCCTCTGGGGGCCACAGCAAGGTGTTATATGCTGCGGCGATTTGAAAAAGCCCACCCTCCCGCCCTTTTCCGGAATTACTCGTTTTATAACCGGAAGTCTGTGGGCGGAGCCTGTCACTCATTGACTTACATTGGGCTCGGTGCTCTGGCCGAGTACAAGAGTATCTTGAGATGCTCGGCCAGAGCACCGAGCACCCGAGCATTTTAGTGCTCGCTCATCACTAATTATTACGTTCATTAATATTTACTTCAAATACTGGGTATAGTTATCAAAGAAATAGTATATTAATTTATTCGTATATACATATCTGCTGATATATTTAACTTACACATATTGCTGACAAGTAGAAGTATACGCGATAGGGCCATACATAGTTGCAACACATACAGGCTATACATATAGCTATAGATTGCATCATCCCAGAATTGTCTAGAAGTGTCCTTATATAGTGGAACATGTGTTAATGTCACTCTATAAGAACAAGGCACATGAGGGGGTCTGGCTGGTGGGAGGGGCTTACTGCTGGAAGACAGAAGAGAGGTGGAACACCTGCCCAAGCGCTCTTTAAGGCAACAGCTCTTGTTGTGCAGGAACCATATGCCTTGGAGAGATGGATACCTCAAGACTAGTTGACAAACCCAAGTAAGCAAGTATTACATAGACTTATAAAGGATAAATTGAGTATTTTTCTATAACTACCTGAAATAGGTTACTTTACTGTGATGCCTTTATTATTGGTTCATTTTGACCAATAAAGCCAACAAGATATTATTATATGCTTCTATATCTTTTCTCAATAATTCGCACATGATGATAACTATGCACATATAATGAGATTTAACATTGGCGAGCCAGCCAGGAGGTTTAAAGTTTTCATTCAATTACAGACTGTTCTCACAAAGTCATAAAAAGACTGTATCATCACATTCATTCATTTGTTCATGAACTCATTCATTCTAAAAGTGCTGACCAGGATTGCAGAGGATGATGATGACCCCATGATGTCAAAAGGGTTGTGTCCATTCCAAGGGTTGTTGTGATCCAGTGTAAAGCTTCACTACACTGTGACCTATTCAGTGACCTATTCTGTGCATTAAGGACTGTTCTGTGTATGGTTACTGACTATAAATGTTAACTCTTGCTATGCTGACCAAAGACTTCACCGGCTCCAGAAGTGATAAGAGGCAGCGCGGAGGATTCCGGAAGTGACCAGAGTAAGTCCAGCCAACACTGCATAGATGTCCCATCACAGACATTGTTTTCCTACCAAATAAACGTTAATAAAAATATGGACTTTACAATAAAGAGCTGTGCAATATCTATATGCAATAACTCCTTTCAAAAACGGTATTATCATAAAGACTGTGTATACACCGGAGAGAATCATCAGATAAAGAAGAGAAGATGCCGAGTGACGACAGATCCATCCGAGTACTTCCATTAGAACAGGAAAGTAATGACAGTATTGGGTTTACTATTCATGGCTTACCATAACATGAATCACATCACATTTCTGATTATATCATGAAGAAAGATTATTATGTTGATAATGATGATTATCATTATTATTAGTATTGTATTATCATGAATTTTTATATTAAGATTATAAACACAAAACTACTATCATGGTACCGTATTAATGAATTCATTTTGAGGCATCCAATCAATTAATGTTTGAATTCCTCAAACAGGTGGGATTGTTAGAACATTATTACGTTCATTAATATTTACTTCAAATACTGGATATAGTTATCAAAAAATAGTATATTAAATTATTCGTATTGTAAGGTAACGACCCGGGAACTCGCTTGCGGCATAACGACACCAACACGTACTTATAATTTAACCAATGACTACCCGTTTATTTGCTCACATACTAACATAACCCGGGTAGCATGTTTGATACATTGTACATTGATTATAAGCACAGTACATAAATACACAGTACATTTACATATAACATTACGGAACACATATATTGCACATAACGTCCTATAGTTACCCAGGACCTGTCACCACCTCTCTTTCAAACCCTGGGAGCACTAACAACCGCTCCCGTGGTGGTTACGGCCTCCGGCTTATCTAAACGTTCCACATACATTAACAATACATAAGTAACCACATTCATCTACGGGCCCTGTGGGTCCCAATGGCAGTACCAGCCGCCTGGCTTTATTTCCCCAGCTCCACACGACCCCGGAATACAGGCACCAGCCTGACCAGGTTCTTACACACTGCATGTGATCCATCATATAAGCATCCATGGATCACACAAGTCCTTCCACACGCTCACAGCCAATCATATAAACATCCATAGACTGTGGCTCTTCTGGGTCCATAACAGGGATTGGCCAACCTTAGTACCCGGGAAACTATCCGTTACCCACTATAGGAGCCCTATTAACCCCTGTGTCTGGCCACAGGCTCATCCACACCACTAGAGGCAGTGGTAGAGGGACAGGTACCCGCTGCAAGCAGCAGGCCAAGCCTCCCCCTCGTCCCAGTGGGACAGATCGCCTCCAATATCATCCACTCAAGCTGAGTCTCTCCCACAGACACCATACATGGCTTTCTACCTAAGCCATAAAATACACATGCACTTCTACGGGTCCCTCACCGACTATCTAGTCGGACCCAATGGCGGCTATGCCCGCCAGGCACATTTAACGCACAGAGTACACAGCATACACTCTAGCATACGGGAACTGCCTTCTTACCGGGCACAGATCCGGGTCTTGCTACCTGAGTCCCGGGTACGCCATGCATCCCCAAAGGGCTCCTTCCTGGACGTATCTCACCACACGTCCAGACCAGCGTCCACCTGATTCAGCCACGGCTTCCCCACTCCAGGAGCTGCCACGACCCCGGTCCTGGCCACTGGTATGGAGCTAGCAAGCTCCACTCATGTCCGCACACCACAGAGCTCTGGACTGCTCTGCTCTCATCGTCCCTCAGTCTGAGACTCAATCAATCTCTCACACAGACTGGATCTCAATCTCTGGCTGATGATCTCTGGCTGATCGCCTCTGGCTGATCTCTCCCACATCATTAGTGGCCGAACATCATCTCAATCAGCTGGCAGGCTCTTTATCATTCCTGCCACACCCACACTGACACATCCATCTCGGCTGCTATTACTCGGGACACACCCACCCGGGCTGCTACCAATTAGGACACACGGTTCCCATACAGCCGCTCATCCAGCTCATCTATGTGTCAGAACCACCACACTCACTCTCAGATTTAACTCATTGTGTTCCGGGTAGGCTCACACAGCATCATCACAGTAACACCCGGCTAGTGTGGACAGGAACATACCCTGATCCTCCATGTGATGCACCCCGGCCATGGGGACCATGCCAGCTGAGCCTCACATTATATACATATCTGCTGATATATTTAACTGACACATATTGCTGACAAGTAGAAGTATATTCGATAGGGCCATACATAGTGGCAACACATACAGGCTATACATATAGCTAACGATTGCATCATCCCAGAATTGTCTAGAAGTGTCCTTATATAGTGGAACATGTGTTAATGTCACTGTATAAGAATAAGGCACATGAGGGGGTCTGGCTGGTGGGCAGGGGCTCACTGCTGGAAGACAGAAGAGAGATGGAACACCTGCCCAAGCGCTCTTCAAGACAACAGCTCTTGTCGTGCAGGAACCATATGCCTTGGAGAGATGGATACCCCAAGACCAGTTGACAAACCCAATGAAGCAAGTATGACACAGACTTATAAAGGATAAACAGAGTATTTTTCTATAACTACCTGAATAGGTTACTTTACTGTGATGCCTTTTATTATTGGTTCATTTTGACCAATAAAGCCAGCAAGATATTATTATATGCTTCTATATGTTTTCTCAATAATTCGCACATGACGATAATTATGCACATATAATGAGATTTAACACTTCCTCTCTTGTTTTTTTACATATATGCATGCTTCTCAGGCCCAGGGTGCAGGGGAGAGGAACAGGAGAAGCAGCATGAACCCATGCTGTGGCACAAATGGACACAGCCAGCCACTCTAGGTGCCAAGAGAGGTGAGAACAGCAACATCACCACTGGGTGTAAAGCGTGGAGCAGTGCGGGGGTGCCACTGCTGGTATTATGCAACTCTTCTCCATATGCCCCCTCTTTACCAGGACTAGCATAAATCTTTTCAGGAGAACAGGAGGATATACAGTATGTTCTCTTTGGGTTCTCATGACGTTTCCTCAGGACCAAAATCCTTCTAATGCACTTGGCAGCCAGTTCTTCTTCAAAACCCTCCTCATTGCTAAAATGTTATTTACTTAAGATATATCCTCAAAGCTGACAGGTGAAGGCATTGCACAATGGTCCTTGAAGAAGTGACTCAGAACCACCATCTTAAGGAAAGATACGTGGAAGAAGTTGGGCACATGAAGCGAAGCAGGAAGCTTTAGCTTGTAGGATACCACGTTAAACATTTTTGGTTCAATCTATTTTTATTAAGAAGTTAAGCAAGTGAATAGAACATACAAATAATACAGTACAGCTATAGTGAACATATAAGAAAAGATACATATTGGGTGACATTAGGTATAAACGTATGAGTCTGACCGTATTCGAAGTTACATGGAAATAAAATGCAATTTAATTTTTAAAAAACCATACAATGTAACTTCCAGGATATTATTTCAGATTCTGTGAACGGAAGTGAATATGTATCTACTGAGTGTATATATAGTATATATATATCTATTATATAATCGCGAATCGGAAAAGCGCCCCTTCACGCGCACTTTCCGATGTCGTCATGTGGATACGAATTTAACATTGGGCGCGAAGCGCCCAATGCTGCGCGAGCAATGGCCGCGAGGCCATTGCGAGTCGCTGGCCCAGGGCAAGCAATGGCCGCGAAGCGGCCATTGCGAGCCGCTGGCCCAAAATCCATCCACAGCCCCGGCTACAACCTTAGCGATTTACCGCTCAGGTAGCGCGAGCAATGGCCGCGAGGCCATTGCGAGTCGCTGCCTGAGCCGCAATTCGCTCCCCGGGGACCATGGAGCCGAGGCGGCATTGCCGCCTCCGCTCCCCGCTACACACAATTCGCCACCCCCCCCCCATGTCCGCACAGCCCGCCCCCATCAATGTCCCCACAGCCGACCCCCATGTCCGCACAGCCGACCCCCATGTCCGCACAGCCCACCCCCAGCAATGTCCGCACAGCTCACCCCCATGTCCGCACAGCCCGCCCACATCAATGTCCGCACAGCCCACCCCCCTGTCCGCACAGCCGACCCCCATGCCCGCACAGCCGACCCCCATGCCCGCACAGCCGACCCCCATGCCCGCACAGCCGACCCCCATGCCCGCACAGCCGACCCCCATGCCCGCACAGCCCACCCCCATGTCTGCACAGCCCGCCCCCATCAATGTCCACACAGCCCACCCCCATGTCCGCACAGCCGACCCCCATGCCCGCACAGCCCACCCCCATGTCCGCACAGCCCACCCCCATGTCCGCACAGCCCGCCCACATCAATGTCCGCACAGCCCACCCCCCTGTCCGCACAGCCGACCCCCATGCCCGCACAGCCGACCCCCATGCCCGCACAGCCGACCCCCATGCCCGCACAGCCCACCCCCATGTCCGCACAGCCCACCCCCATGTCCGCACAGCCCACCCCCATGTCCGCACAGCCGACCCCCATGCCCGCACAGCCGACCCCCATGCCCGCACAGCCGACCCCCATGCCCGCACAGCCCACCCCCATGCCCGCACAGCCCGCCCCCATCAATGTCCGAAAAACCCCCCATGTCCGCACAGCCGACCCCCACTAATGTCCACACAGCCCCCCCCATGTCCGCACATACTTACATGTCTTCTTAGTCATCTGATCGTCCGTCCGGCCAGGCGTCCTCTTCGTCCGGCCAGGCGTCCTCTTCGTCCGGCCCCGGGGATCTTCTGTCTTCTTCCAGCTCCGACGTCCTCTTCTCTTCTCATTCAGGTACAATGGACGACAAATCCGCCATTGTATCTCAATGAGATATGAGCGGCTCTTCTGATTGGTCGCTGTGTACTGCCCTCAGCCAATCAGAAGAGCCCCTCATTGAGCTCGAATTCTGATTGGTCGGCGGCCAATCCGAAATCGGGCTCACTGCCCATAGACATGTATTAGCGGTGTGTCCGCGATTTTACGGCCGACAAATAGAACCAGGTGGCCGGCCATAAAATCGCCGACACACCGCTAATGTATGTCAATGGGAAAAATAGCGGACCTGAATGAGAACTGTCTCACTTAAAATAAATAATAAATTAAATAATAAATAAAATAATTTAAAAAGAATTAAAAAATAATAAAAAATAATAATAAAAAAATAATAAAAAATTAAATAAAAATAATAATAAAAAAATAAAATATATGCTAATCAGCTCAGCCATTTTGGCGGACCACAATGAGAACTCTGTCTCACTTAAAATAAATAATAAATTAAATAATAAATAAAATAATTTAAAAAGAATTAAAAAATAATAAAAAATAATAATAAAAAAATAATAAAAAATTAAATAAAAATAATAATAAAAAATATAAATATATGCTAATCAGCTCAGCCCTTTTGCCGGACCACAATGAGAACTGTGTCTCACTTAAAATAAATAATAAATTAAATAATAAATAAAATAATTTAAAAAGAATTAAAAAATAATAAAAAATAATAATAAAAAAATAATAAAAAATTAAATTAAAATAATAATAAAAAAAATAAATATATGCTAATCAGCTCAGCCCTTTTGGCGGACCACAATGAGAACTGTGTCTCACTTAAAATAAATAATAAATTAAATAATAAATAAAACAATTTAAAAAGAATTAAAAAATAATAAAAAATAATAATAAAAAAATAATAAAAAATTAAATAAAAATAATAATAAAAAAATAAATATATGCTAATCAGCTCAGCCCTTTTGGCGGACCACAATGAGAACTTTGTCTCACTTAAAATAAATAATAAATTAAATAATAAATAAAAGAATTTAAAAAGAATTAAAAAATAATAAAAAATAATAATAAAAAAATAATAAAAAATTAAATAAAAATAATAATAAAAAAAATAAATATATGCTAATCAGCCCAGCCCTTTTAGCGGACCAGAAGGAGAACTGTGTCTCACTTAAAATAAATAATAAATTTTATAATAAAATTATTTAAAAATAATTAAAAAATTATAAAAAAAATAATAAAAAAAAAAATTAAAAATTATAAAATATTACAAAAAATAATAATTAAAAAAAAAATCTAATAATAATTATATTACTGCTAATAATAATGATATTAATGCTAATAATTATGCTATTAATGCTAATAATAATGCTAATAATGCTAATAATTATGCTATTAATGCTAATAATTATGCTATTAATGCTAATAATAATAAGATTAATGCTAATAATAAGCGGCCATTGCGAGCACTCAGCCCCAATAAGTATTGAACGCGCCCCAAAAAGTATTGGACCCCCCCCAAAAGTATTGGACCCCCCACCCAAAAGTATTAGACCCCCCCAAAAAAGTATTGCACCCCCAAAAAAAGTATGTGACCCCCCCAAAAAAAGTATGTGACCCCCCAAAAAAAGTATGTGACCCCCCAAAAAAGTATGTGACCCCCCAAAAAAAGTATGTGACCACCCAAAAAAAGTATGTGACCCTCCCAAAAAAAGTATGTGACCCCCCCAAAAAAGTATGTGACCCCCCCAAAAAAAGTATGTGACCCCCCAAAAAAAAGTATGTGACCCCCCCAAAAAAGTATGTGACCCCCCAAAAAACTATGTGACCTCCAAAAAAAAGTATTGGACCCCCCAAAAAAAGTATTGGACCCCCCAAAAAAAGTATGTGACCCCCCAAAAAGTATGTGACCCCCCAAAAAAAGTATGTGACAAAACAAAAAAGTATGTGACCCCCCCAAAAAAGTATGTGACCCCCCCAAAAAAGTATGTGACCCCCCAAAAAAGTATGTGACCCCCCAAAAAAAGTATGTGACCCCCCAAAAAAAGTATGTGACCCCCAAAAAAGTATGTGACCCCCCCCAAAAAAGTATGTGACCCCCCAAAAAAAGTATGTGACCCCCCCAAAAAAGTATCTGACCCCCCAAAAAAAGTATGTGACCCCCCAAAAAAAGTATGTGACCCCCCAAAAAAAGTATGTGACCCCCCCAAAAAAAGTATTTGACCCCCCAAAAAAAGTATGTGACCCCCCCAAAAAAGTATGTGACCCCCCCCAAAAAAGTATGGGACCCCCCAAAAAAAGTATGGGACTCCCCAAAAACTATTCACACCCCCCCGAAAAGTCCTCACACCAGCTATAACTACTATAATCAAATTAATGCACATTCTAGAATCCCGATGCATTTGCATCGGGCTCACAGCTAGTAAATATATAATTAAAAATCAGAGCAACACTAGGTACAATTTCTTATAGTTGGTGCTAAGTCCTAGGCAGAGTTCTGTTGCCAATGTATATTTACCAAAAATAGGACAGCACTCAGTAAAATATAGTTACTTCACTTTATTGGCCCATTCCAACAGAATGTTTCGGTCCACTCAGAACCTTCTTCCAGCAGCAGTGTATACTGATTACATTCACATGCTACAACATAATAATGTCATTATAAAGTAACTGGAACATTATTGCTGAATATTACAAAGTGCTTACTGTTCAATTTCATATGTATACTTTAAGTGGTGATAAGTGTTTTTCATTAGTACAGGTGTAACTAATTTGCAGACTCAGCCATCACATGGCGATTGTATAAACAGACCGGAGACACCTAGTGTCATCTGGGTATACTGAGCATGCTCAGTAATCCACCAATAGACTTTGTCGCTTTGCCAGTCACCTGACCCTGCCGCTGACGTCAGCACCGTCGCTCATATTACACATCTTGCAGCGCATCTCTATGATGTCATCGGTTCACAAAATGTACCCGTCCTCCATATCTATTGAGGGACGGTTCTTGCCCACACTTAGGTTATTATATAAACTGTACCAGGCACCACACTTTAGTGACTTTTCATTGTAACACCACTTCCTACTGTCCCTGAGGTAGAACTGTGACCCCTCCAGGACAATTTTGTTCCAGCTCTAATCCCCAAGGTTCGTCAGGCATGAGCCAAAAACGCCCACACCAAAGTCACCATCAGGAACATGGGATTGGTCACTGGGAGCTAATTATGTCACAATGTCAACATGTGCACTTGTGCCAAAGAGTGGGGCTTCTTATTAGGACCTCATATCTTTAGTCCTACTAAACACATGTCCATTGGTGAACTACTTACGTCTTTCTCAGTCAAAGAAATACTAAACATATACATTACAAGAACATACATGGATGGATGAGTCTTCTGATTAAAATCTTCACTCGTATCTTTTTGTAATAAAGTAAAACACAGTTTTAGAAATCTTCAAGGTTATGCTCATAGCTATAGGACGGGACCTAACCTAAAATAAGTTTTTAACCCTTGTGATTTCAGAGTGTCAAGTCTGTGTATCCACTGTAATTTTCATAGTTTCCACTTTTTTTTCTCTGTCCCCTCCCCTCCTTAATGGTGGAATATGGTCAATTATTCTAAATTTTAACTGCTTCTCACTGTGCTTCATTTCTATGAAATGTTTAGGTACGGGTTACTTGTGTTTTTCTTACGTATCGTGTACCTTTGCTGATTGATACATGTTTTCACATCCAACGTCGTCTTGCCCATGTACCAGTATTTACATGGACACTCCAAAAGGTAAATTATGAATTCGCTATTACAAGATAGGTTGTGATTAATCCTGTACTCCTTATTCTTAAAGGGCTGTACAAATTTATCTCCCCTAATCATATAACTGCAATTAACACATGATAAACAAGGATAACATCCTGTTCTTTATCTGCCTGTCAAACTCTGTTGGGCTGAGTTCTTGAGGTTGCCAATGTCCGAATGTACAAGCTGGCTTTTAATGTTTGTACCCCATTTGTACGCTATCATAGGGGGCAATTTAAATTCCTGGACCTGGGGTAGGCAATTTGTCAGCATTGGCCAGTGCTTTTTCATCACTCTTGCTATGTCCTCACTTTCTTCACCATATGTTGCAACAAATGTGACCCTCTTTTGATTCGCAACTTCTTTTTGAGTTTTTTATTACTTCCTTCACCTTTAACTCTTTCTATATGGTCATACAACAACTTTTTTGGATGGCTGCTGCTGGGCTATGAGGCTGTGCTATGGAGGCTGCTGCTGGGCTATGAAGGTTGTGCTATGGAAGCAGCTGCTGGGCTATATGAAGGCTACTGCTGGGCTATAAAGGCTGCTGCTGAGCTATATGGAGTCTGTGCTGGGCTATATGGAAGCTGCTGCTAGGATATATGGAGACTGCTGCTGGGCTATATGGAGGTTGTACTGGGCTGTATATATAATATGGAGGCTGTCTGTATATATTTTTTGGAGGTTGTGCTGTATATAGTATTTGGAGGTTTTGCTGGGCTATAGATATTATTTTGAGGCTGTGCTGAGCTGTATATATTTTTTGGAGACCGAACTGGGCTGTATATATTATTTGGAGGCTGTGCTGTATATATTATTTGGAGGCTGAGCCGGGCGGTATACATTATTTGGAGGCTGAGCTGGGCTGTATATATTATTTGGAAGCTGTCCTGGGCTGCATAGCTGTATATATAATATGGAGGCTGTGCTGTAGATAATCCCCTTTGTTCAAATTTACTTACAAATTTATACAGGGATCTTTGTCTACCCTCCTCTTCACTCTCAATTCTTTGTACCTGCAACATCTGACTGTATGGTATTGACTGTTTCATTCTATGTGGGTAGTTACTATCATAGTGTAGCATGTTGTTCCTATCTGTAGGTTTTACATATAAAGATGTCACAAAACCATGCCCCTTCACTGTAACCATCACATCTAGGAATTGTATTTGCTGATCTGATTGTACCAATGTAAACTTAATTGTCTCATCAATGGTATTAATGTAGTTGTGGAATTCATGACATTCTTCACTCGTCCCCTTCCATAGAAGGAAGACATAGTCTATGTACCTCCACCACACAAGTACATGTCTATAGTGGTGGGATACATAGATGAGGTCCTCCTCCAATACCGTCATTACAATATTTGCATACACTGGGGCCATGTGCTCTCCCAGTGCGGTCCCTTGTTGTTGTAACAAATACAGTCATATGAAAAGTTTGGCACCCCTCTTAATCTTACTCTTTTTTTTGTTTAAAATTGTTTTTTTGCAACAGCTATTTCAGTGTGATATATGTAATAACTAAATGGACACAGTAATATTTCAGGATTGAAATGAGGTTTATTGTACTAACCAAAAATGTGAAATATGCATTATTTCAAAAATTGACAGGTGCAAAAGTATGGACACCTCAACAGAAAAGTGACATTAATATTTAGTAGGTCCACCTTTTGCAAAAATAACAGCCTCTAGTTGCTTCCTGTAGCTGTTAATGAGTTCCTGGATCCTGGATGAAGGTATTTTTGACCATTCCTCTTTACAAAACAATTCCAGTTCAGTTAATTTGATGGTCGCCGAGCATGGACAGCCCGCTTCAAAACATCCCACAGATGTTCAATGATATTCAGGTGTGGGGACTGGGATGGCCATTCCAGAACATTGTAATTGTTCCTCTGCATGAATGCCTGAGTAGATTTGGAGCGGTGTTTTAGATCATTGTCTTGCTGAAAGATCCATCCCCGGCGTAACTTCAACTTTGATACTGATTCTTGAATATTATTCTCAAGAATCTGCTGATACTGAGTGGAATCCATGCGACCCTCAACTTTAACAAGATTCCCGGTGCCGTCATTGGCCACACAGCCCACAGCATGATGGACCCTCCCCCAAATTTGACACTGGATAGCAAGTGTTTTTCATGGAATGCTGTGTTTTTGTGGTGCCATGCATAACGCATTGTTGTATGACCAAACAACTCAATCTTTGTTTCATCAGTCCACAGGACCTTCTTCCAAAATGAAACTGGCTTGTCCAAATGTGCTTTTGCATACCTCAGGCGACTCTGTTTGTGGCGTGCATGCAGAAACGGCTTCTTTCGCATCACTCTCCCATACAGCTTCTCCTTGTGCAGTGTGCGCTGTATTGTTGACCGATGCACAGTGACACCATCTGCAGCAAGATGATGCTGCAGGTCTCTGGAGGTGGTCTGTGGATTGTTCTTGACTGTTCTAACCATTCTTCTTCTCTGCCTTTCTGATATTTTTGTTGACCTGCCACTTCTGGCATTTACAAGAACTGTCCCTGTGGTCTTCCATTTCCTTACTATGTTCCTCACAGTGGAAACTGACAGGTTAAATCTCTGAGACAACTTTTTGTATCCTTCCCCTGAACAACTATGTTGAACAATCTTTTTTTTCAGATCATTTCAGAGCTGTTTTGAGGAGCCCATGATGCCACTCCTCAGAGAAGATTCAACTAGGAGAACAAATTACAAGTTAGCACCTGAAATAGCTTTTCTCATGATTGGATACACCGGGCTATGAAGTACAAAGCTCAATGAGGTTACCAAACCAATTTAGTGCTTCAGTAAGTCAGTAAAAAGTAGTTAGGAGTATTCAAATCATGAAAATCAGAAGGGTGCCCATACTTTGGCACCTGTCAAATTTTGAAATAATGCATATTTCACATTTTTGGTTAGTACAATAAACTTCATTTCAATCCTGAAATATTATTGTGTCCATCAGTTATTACATATATCACACTGAAATAGCTGCTGCAATAAAACAATATTAAACAAAAAAAAAGAGTAAGATTAAGAGGGGTGCCCAAACTTTTTCATATGACTGTACCTGTCTCCAAACATGAAACAATTACAAGTCAGTGCTAGGTGTAACAATTCCATTGTAAACTCTTTGCATTCATTAAAATGTGTCTAACTTAATTCCTTCTGAACTTCCATTTGATCTCTATTGTGATTTATTGATGTATAAAGAGATGTAGAATCAAATGACGCAATAATGACTTTATAAGTGATTCTCACTTCACCAATTCTTTTTAAAAAGTCTCCTGTGTCTTTATTCCAAATAATATACACAGCACAGCCTCCATATTATATATACAGCACGGCACAGTCTCCAAATAATATATCCAGCACAGTGTCCATTATATATATCTAATATATAAAGCTGAATGTGTGTATATATGTATGTATGTATGTATGTATGCATGTGTGTGTGTGTGTGATATCCGGGATTGGCATCTACACCGTCACAACTACAGCCACAAAATTTTGCACAGTCACACGTCTGGCCCCCGAGAGCGTCATAGGCTATGTTGTGAGGCGAAATTTTAACCCTGCGTGTTCCAGTTCACCAAACAATTTTGCCCCTATCTACATAATGGGAGAAAAAGTGAATGGAAAATTGTTGGAGGAAAATCGACAGCTGCCAGCTACAGCCACAAAATTTTGCACAGTCACACGTCTGGACCCAGACAGTATCGTAGGCTATGTTGTGAGGCGAAATTTTAACCCCGCGCATTCCAATTCACCAAACAATTTTGCCCCTATCTACATAATGGGGAAAAAGTGACAGTTACCAGTTGACAGTTGTGAATGAGAGGGGCTTAATGATAGCGCCAAAGACTAACAGCACATACCAGCATATAGTCACTAAGGTGGGGCCACAACATCAGATATTCACCACGCACGGGGACATGTATACACACCACACGCACACAAAGAGTAACAGCAAGTGTATAGTCGATAAGGTGCAGCCCCAACATTGGAACTCACCACGCACCCAAACAAACACACCACAAAGAGACACACAACCGCCCCATGGACACACACACACCCTATAGCAACACATGCACTCACCCCACAGGGACAACACACACACCACAAAGAGACACACAACACAGAGACACAACCCCCAACACGGAGACGCACACACACACCCTATATCGACACATGCACTCACCCCACAGGGACACACACACACCACGGGGACTCACACACATACACACCATATACAGACACACACACCACAAAGAGAAACACACACCACAGACACACTCACACCACACAGATGCCCCCCCACAGGGACACACACACAGCCACCCTATAGGGACACATGCACTCACCACACAGGGACACACACACACACCACAAAGAGACACACACAACACAGACACACACACACACCACATCAAACCCCCCCCACAGGGACACACACACATACGCACCCTATAGGGACACACACAACACAGAGACACACACAGCACAGAGACACACACACCCCACACAGACACCCCCCACAGGGACACACACACATACACACCCTATAGGGACACATGCACTCACCCCACAGGGACACACACACACACACAGCCACAAAGAGACACACACACAACACAGAGACACACACACCCCACACAGACCCCCCCACAGGGACACACATACATACACACCCTATAGGGACACATGCACTCACCCCACATGGACACACACCACAAAGAGACACACACACAACACAGAGACACACACATACCACACAGACCTCCCCCCACAGGGACACACACACATACACACCCTATAGGGACACATGCACTCACCCCACAGGGACAACACACACACACACACACCCCAGGGACACACACACCACACAGGCAGACACAGATGTGCACAAATCACCTCACACAACTCGCCTCATACGTGTGCTATTTTTAATTTCCAAACATAAACATCTGATTAATAACAGCCAATGTGCAACACATGTGCGATATAGGGAATTAAGGCAGATGTCAGTCACATGAGCTGTCTATTATGTGTATGTGTGAAGTAACATATACTGCCCGGCCGGGGGGAGGGTTTACTGTTGGCTGGAGATTTATTAGGCTGCCTATAGCAATCAATCACAGCTCAGCTTCTATTTTCTTACAGGACATATTCAAATTCTATTTTGTTATAGCAAACAGCAGTTATTTATTAACCCAGGCGTAGCCGGGTAGTACAGCTAGTATATATATATATATCACAGCCTCCAAATAATATCTACAGCACAGCCTCCATATTATATATACAGCTATGCAGCCCAGGACAGCCTCCAAATAATATATACAGCCCAGCTCAGCCTCCAAATAATGTATACCGCCCGGCTCAGCCTCCAAATAATATATACAGCACAGCCTCCAAATAATATATACAGCCCAGTTCGGTCTCCAAAAAATATATACAGCTCAGCACAGCCTCAAAATAATATCTATAGCCCAGCAAAGCCTCCAAATACTATATACAGCACAACCTCCAAAAAATATATACAGACAGCCTCCATATTATATATACAGCCCAGTACAACCTCCATGTAGCCCAGCAGCAGTCTCCATATATCCTAGCAGCAGCTTCTATATAGCCCAGCACAGCCTCCATATAGCTCAGCAGCAGCCTTTATAGCCCAGCAGTAGCCTTCATATAGCCCAGCAGCTGCTTCCATAGCACAACCTTCATAGCCCAGCAGCAGCCTCCATAGCACAGCCTCTATAGCCCAGCAGCAGCCTCCATAGCCCAGTACAGCTTCCATATAAGCCAGCACAGCCTCCATATAGCCCAGCAGCCTCTAAAACCCAGCAGCAGCCTCCACATAGCCCAGCAGCAGCTTCCATAGCACAGCCTTCATAGCCCAGCAATTCCTCCATATTGCTCAGCAGCAGCCTCTATAGCCCAGCAGCAGCTTCAATAGCCCAGCAGCAGCCTCTATATAGTTCAACAGCAGCCTCAATGGCCCAGACTCTATATCCCAGCAGCAGCCTCCATAGCCCAGCCTCCATAGCATAACCTCCATAGCCCAGCATCAGCCTCCATAGCCCAGCACAGCCTCCATGTAGCCTAACAGCAGCCTCTATAGCCAAGCACACCCTCCATGTATTCCAGCAGCAGCCTCCATAATCCCACATCATACTGCAAACAGTTAAAAAAAAATTACACTCACTTTCCCTCTGCTTGCCTGGAGCACCTGTCCTCAGTTGCTCTCCCTGCTGCATTCTAGCAGGCTCCCATCCACGCTCCTACTCATTGCCTGCAGGGCTGCACCAGTGTGATGTGGTCACAGCGTGATGACTCATCACTCTGCTGCAGTCCTCTGAGGAAAAAGGCAGATGGGAGCAAGCATATGGCTAATTTAAATTGCATGCAAAGTAGCCATGTGGACTGGCAGTGCTGTGACAGCACTCAGCTGCTGCCTGAGTGTCCTTGATGGGTCCCTCATTGTCAGGGCTGTCTGTCCCTGATGGGACCTTGGCTATAAGGGCTGCCTGTCCCTGATGGCCAGTGGGTCCCCTCAGCTGTGGAGGGCCCCAGCACTTGTCGAGGTGTGCTGCGTGCTGCTGGCCCTGCTCTCCCCCATGCACTCTATCTCCCCTGGAGCGCTCTCTCACTCCTATGCTTTGTCCCTCCACGTGCATGCTCTCTACCCTTATGCTCCCTCTGCCCCTGTGCTTTGTCTCTCCCTCGTGCGCTGTGTCCCCATGCGCTTGCACCCCTGTGCTTTGTCTCTCCACTTGTGCACTCTCTCCCCTATATGCTGTCTCCCTCTGTGTGCTTGTCCTCCTGTGCATTGACTCTGCCTTGTGCTCTCTCACCCCGTGTTGTCTCTCCCCCTGTGCGCTCTCCCTTATATGCTGTCTCTCACTCCTCCTTGAGCTTTGTCTCCCCCATGCGCTCTCCCCCTATGTGCTTTGTCTCCCCCCTGTGTGCTCTCCCCCTGTGCTTTGTCTCTTTCCTGTGCGCTTTGTCTCACCCCCATGCACTTTATCTCTCCTGCAGCGTTGGCCCCAATAGCCAAACACCACGGGTGGTGTTACGACCACCATTCCCATTCCCTGTGACTCCCGAGAAGCATCAAAAGCTCGATTCCGAGTATCCCACGGCCCTGGGAGTGCATCATCCCCAGCATACAGCAGGAGGTGCACACAACCCAAGTATACAGGAGGAGACCGCATTCACCCCCCAGTATAGAGCAGGAGGCCACACAGAGCCCCCAGTACACAGCATGAGGCCGCACACAGCCCTTAGTATTCAGCAGGAGGCTGCACATAGCCCTCAGTATACTGCAGGAGGCTGCAGAAAGCCCCCTAATATACAGAATGAAAACAAACATAGTCCACAGTATTACAGTAGGAGGCCACACACAGCCTGTATTACAACAGCATACCTCTCAACTTTTGAAAAGCAGAGAGGGAAAAAAATGCATCATATGTTTGGCAATTTTGGCCACACCCTTAGCAAGACCTATTTGCAAGTGACGGATTCAGCAGATGCCCAGGACTATTATTATTTCTCATGAAATCATATCCACTTTGCTTGGATAGTTAGAGGTTGTCCAGTAACATAGCCTATTATTAAATTTTAATTATTAAAAATTAATATTAATGTAAAAAATATCACCTTTTATCATTCTCTAGCAGAGCTTCCTCATTGCTTCCTCCACCCTCATGGGGTTAATTGACAACTTCATCTCTGACTTCCAGCTTCTATTACTCCAAGTTCAATCAAGCATTGTCTGCTGCATTGAGGGAAGGGGTCTCCCATGGCTCTAGCCTCCCTGTACCCTGAGTTATATACCTTAGAAAGCTTATAGAAAACTAGTCAACTAGGTGGGATCATATTACCAGCTCATCGGCACTAGAACAGTCCTCCAGCCTGCTGTGTAGTTGTTCCTTCCCATCCAGGTCTCTGTCGCCGCCTCTTGCTGTGCCCTCAGCTTCTGCTGTGTGTCAATAGAGCGGCCATGTGTGTCACCGGCTGGGCCCGTCCTGCTTGTGCTGTATTCAAATAGCAGGGCTTGAATCTGGCAAAGAGCTGGTAATATGATCCCACCCAGGAGACTAGTTTTCTATAAGCTTTCTAAGGTATACAACTCAGGGTACAGAGGGCTGGAGCCATTGGGGACCCCTTCCCTGAATGCAGCAGACATGCTGCATTCAGTAGTGCCTTTAGATTGACATGCACCAGGGGGGTGACAGGCCCTCTTTAATCACGCCATGTTTTTATGCCATTTACAGATCCCCATAAATAATTTGATTGCTGTGTTGTGCTGATCGTTACGATTACAGGGACAGCAAATATGTCCAGTTATCTGCTGATTTGTGATATTTGTCATTTTAAATAAAACAACATAAGAAATGGCATTATTCTTTTTCATTATTTTATTTATACTTTCATGTGATGAAAAAATTAATACATATGAAACAGTGCTGTGTTTATATGTATCAGCAAAATCTATCTTTGGTGGCAGAGCGTGCTGAACAGATTAAGTGCATAAAAATCTCCCAATCACATAATCAGAGCCTGAGGCTCCATAGGTAAAGCTCCTGTCTGCAATAAAAATGAGTTGAATCATTGTGGGTTCAAGTGCAAAGGAAACTCATAATAAAAAAATAAGTATATTTTTGTAATTGCTTTTATCATTTTTAATAGTTTCATAAGAACAAAAAAAATCTGATTTTTCTTTACTTTCAGAATACTAGGAACATAAAAATGCATTGTGATATACAATGCATCTCTATGTACCAGTGTAATCTGCTTCTGGGTCCCCTGCTTGTACTACAGGTCAAGATAACCACATCCTCCTATGCTCGTCAGTGTGAGCTGTAGCTCGGTGGTAGAGATGCTGCTTGTAAGCACCAAGAGTTCAACACCTGAATTCAAGTCCTAGCCGAGGCTGATCTCCAGAGCACCGTGATAATTGTATTTTGATTTAGCCACTGTACCCAGAGAAGCCCCTGCACTCTAGAACAAAGTGCATCACATGCTTTATTTAAACCCGCAGATTGGGACCGCTAAATCTGGGATGGTTGGGGAGTCTGTAGCAGGAGGCAGCACATAGCCTCCTGTATTACAACTGCTGTAGGCCACACATAGCCTCTGCATTACACCAGGGGCCCACACATAGCTCCCTGTATTAGAGCAAAAGCCCACATATAGCCTCTGTATTACATCAAGAGCTCACTCATGGCTCCTGTGTTACCAGTATACAACAGGGGCCACATATAGCCCCCAGAATACAGTAGAAGGCCACAGACACCCTCCTGTGTTACAGGTGTCCACCCACATGTAGGTCCAAGGAAACAGCAGGGGTCCACACACAGCCCTATGTATTACAGCAGTCTACCCACACATAGCCCCCTGTATTACAGCAGTCCACCCACACATTGCCCCCTGTATTATAGCAGGAGGCCCACACATAGCCCCTTGTATTACAGCAGTCCACCAACGCATTGCCCCCTGTATTACAGAAGGACCCCACACATAGCCCCTGTATTACAGCAGGGGCCCACACATAACTCTTGTGTTACACAAGGAGCCCTCACATAGGGTCTGTGCCTCACATTGCCACTGTATTAGAGCCTTTGCCCCACATAGCCTCTGTATTACACCAGGAGCTTACACATAGCCCTTGAACTACACTTACAGCCTGTGCCCTCAGATAGCCCCTGTAGTACAGCCTGTGCCACACATAGCCCATGTATTACACTTACAGCCTGTGACTTACATAGCCCCTGTATTGTATGTAACCTGTAACCAACATAGCCCTTGTATTAAAGCCTGTGCCTGTATTACACTTGCAGCTAGTGCCTCACATAACTCCTGTATTAGATAGAGCCTGTGCCCCTTGTAGCCCTTGTATTACACCAGGAACTCACACATAGCCCCTATATTACACTTGCAGCCTGTGCCCTACATACCGTAGCCCCTGCACTGGAACCTGTGCCCCACATAGCCCCTGTGTACACCATGAGCACATACATTTAAGAAAATTAAAAACACATTCTCACCTTACTCTTGTGCTCTCATTGCTCTGCTCCGATCTGTCTGTCTCCACATCCTCTTGATGCCAGCATGTGCATGATGACACTGACTTATGACATTATAGCCGAGGAAACCAGAGCTCCCCTGAGCTGCAATGCCACTTTGAGATGATGACAGTGTAGTTCTAGGAAAGCTCCCAGCCAGGAGATCTGCACTGAGGGAATGGGACCGAGGTGAGTATGTGTCGCTACAATCAACATTATACTGAGGCCAATCTTGCCATGAGCACCCCTAGAGCCACAGGTCTAAGATGGCAGTCAAGATTGCCCCAAGAAAGACATTTATAATCAACTTACTCCTGTCAAAATTTTGGCAACAACAAAAGATTACACCTGCAGTATCATCTTCTGAAATTGCAGCTACACTTTTAATTGGTAGGGGCCCTTCACACGAGATGACGTCGCTGGAGATGTCGGCGGCGCCGGGCGGGAGCGTGCATGTTTTTGGCGCCCCGCTGTAACATGGGAGCCTATGGCTCCCATCGCCTGTCAGATCGCCGTCCCCCTGTTACATGGGGCGATGTCTACACATCGCCCCTGAGTACTCGCCTGGTTTCAGAGCACTGACGTGAAACCAGGCGACCACTCAGAGGCGATATGTATCGCCGACATCGCCCCTTTACATTAGGCGACGCAGGGGCGATATTGGCGCTGATAGACCACGCCCCTACGTCACCTAAGAAATCGGCGGTGCCGTCGCCAAGTGTGACGGTACCCGTAGTAGCACTGCATATTCATGCTACCGCTTAACTTGTCTCACAGTGACAGTCCAGTGTGTTGTATTGACAAGGGATCAGGACAGGCCAAACGTCTTCAAAAGTGCAGTGCCATCTTTTGGGATGAATGCCCCATGTCACACAAGTGGGCTCTGGATGCAGTGGACAGACTGCTGCAAGACTTGGGTGGAAACAATTCTATTATGAAGGTGTAGTTGTCATATAGCCAGGTAACTTTAGTCAAACACTACCCATTATTCCAAGATCAATCTCTGCAGATGAACTCAATGCTTGCCTTAAAGCATCATACCTTTAGAAAACAAATCAGGAAAATGTCACTGAACACAAACATGAGGGTCCACATGACAACCAATGTTTCTGCTGGACTGTTCTGAAACCCTGCTGCTGACTATTGGAGATGGCAAGGCACCAGTAAATTCAACCACTAGAAAGATCATGATCTTAAGCAACGTTTGCAGCACCAACATCCATTGAGGAACGAAAAACTAAAGGTACTGTTACACGCAGCAACTTAGGCTGCGATGTCGGAAACGATGCTGCGGGTGCGTGCTCGCTTCCGACATCGCAGCCTGGCTGTCACACGGCAAGATGTTGCCGATGACGCCGCTGCGATGTGGGCACAGCCATCGCTCGCTGGGCTGGGAGCAACCCAGCGAGCGATCCGCAGCAATGGTGTGGAATAGGCTGTATCGCCGGCAACATCGCTATTGCGATGTCAGATACAGCCAAATCGCTGGGGTCAGATTGCCAGGTTTATGAACATACTTACAGAATGGGCATTACAAGTACAGGAGACCAGCTCCTTTGTAATGGGAACAATATTTAGAGGCTCTCCTCCATGTTTCTTTCCAGGGGCATTGAAGTGCCTCACAATTTTTGGCAGTCCTGCCTAGGGCAATACTACAAAAGACCCTCTTCCTTATAATGGGCACATTATTTAAAGAGGCCCTCATGCACGTCTCTATCCAGGGGCATTGAAGTGCAAAGTGACACAAAGTCATGAAGTGATGTACCCATGTGTGGGTGTGCGGAGGTGCATGGCAATTTACCGGCACAAAATTTAAATTCCGCTATCATTTGGTGGTGGTGTGGGGAAGTCAGGCCCAATGCAACCCTTGTTCATCTTGATCAGAGTCAGCCTGTCAGCATTTTCAGTCGACAGGCTGGTGCATTTATCAGTAATGATTCCACCTGCGGCACTAAAAACACGCTCTGACAAAACGCTAGCAGCAGGGCAGGCCAGAACTTCCAAGGCATAGAGAGCCAATTCCTGCCACATGTCCAGCTTGGATACCCAATAATTATAAGGCACAGACGAGTCTAGGAGCACATTTGTACGATCGGCAAGGTACTCCCTCAGCATCTTCGCAAACTTTGCAGTCCTTGTGAGACTATCCCGCACCTCAGGGCCTGTGCTACAGGAGGTGCTGAGAAAACTGTCCCAGATCTTTGAGAGTGTTCCCCTACCTCTGCTGGATTGGACTTGTGTCTCTCTCGGCCGGACACCTTGGTTGTCCACCGAATCGTGACCTCTGCCGCTAGCGTTTTCAGAAGGGAATTTTTTTACTAATTCCGCGACTGTGGCCTTCTGGTACTGCAGCATTTTTGTAGACCTCTCCACCTCAGGAATAAGAGAAATAAAGTTCTCCTTGTAGCGTGGGTCTAAAAGTGTCACCAACCAGTAATGAGTGTCCGCCAAGATGTTGATAACGAACAAAGAAAAAAGATCATGCAAAGACTTAAAATTGGTGATGCACTGCTCTCAAAATATATCGGGGTGCAAAAATAGCATGTGAACAGATTATGAACAAAGAAAAAAGATCATGCAAAGACTTAATGCACACCCATAATCAAAAAATCCAGCCTAGAGGAACAATAGTTTTCCAATCGAGCTGGGGCGCCCCACCCCGCACCACATATAGCCTGTTGGGGACTCAGTTCAGGCAACATAAGCTGTCTCACCATCCGGCTAATGTGCCTAAAGAATTCCACTTTATATATGTGTACAAACTTATATCGAAAAAGGCATAGCGCTTACCTATGTTACATCCCTAGTAATATAAAGTCATGGTTACATATACCATATCTGAAAAAATTGTCTTAAAAAATTGATAAAGTAGTAGCATAGAAAATATAATGTAGTCACGCATACAAAAAGTTCAAGAACAATTCGACAATAAATATGAAAATTACAATTCCCAAGAACCAGAAAGAAAAGCAGTCCTGAGGTTAGAGAAACCGACCGCCAAGGAGTGTATAAACCATTTCAACGGGCTCCTAGGAGAACTTAAGTTAAAATTGTAAATGGAGGAGCCCCCACGGGGATAAGATTTAACCCCATGTATGCCTCCGATAATCGGTCAATGGACCAATGGAGGCCCCCACGTTGCAGCATCAGGACGTAATAGACCCACACTCCACTGTACTAAGTCAAAGATAATGAATATCCCAGTTTACATATAAACAAATTAGGATCCACTAATATGTCCAAGAAAATAAGTGCTCCATATAAGGGCATCCATGTTGTAAGGATGTCGATCCGAGAAATTAGTCTGAGGCCGAGTCTCTATTGTACACATTATACACGAAGATAGTGAACAGAATAGAAAGTCAAGGTCAGATTGAACGGTAGTTAGAACCCATCCATATAGTTCATTCATCTTATTACATGATTTTTGGGTCATAAGATGTTAATCCTTGTCCTCTGGTCATACACTCTGATATGGTCTCCGTCTTTAGATGGATCATTGAAATTCCAGTCCAAGATGGCATCCTATAAAAGATGAAAGGATTTAGGTGTATGTAATCATTTGTTCAGGATATAAGTCCCGTATCAATCATCCCAAAAATCCAGTGAAGGTTAGTTCTTCATTTAACCCATAAGGAGTGGTGGAGCGCAATGTGAAGATCCATCTCGCCTCCGTTTGCAGGAGCCATTTATGGGCAGATCCCCCACGTCCACTACTATGATATTTTTGGAGGCCCAAGACTCGAAGACCATTAGTGTTGCCACGGTGTACAGCCAGAAAATGGGCTGCCACTGATGTAAGGGGTTTACCTTTTGCTACTGATCCTGCTGCTGCGTTGATTGCGGACATGTGATGTTGAATCCTGCACCGCAATTCCTGGGATGTTTGTCCCACGTAGACCTTGTTACATGGACATAACAGGGCATATATAACATCTCCTAATTTACAGTTGATATACGTTCTCCGTCTATGTTCCGTATTATCCAACGGATTACGGAACGTATCTTGGAGGGGTTGCATGAAGCCGCAAATGTTGCAGTTTCCGCAAGGGAAAGAACCACGTAATCGGATACCGCGGCCCAAAGGAACCGTTATATCAGTAAAATGACTACGGGTCACAATGTCGCCGATGTTACGGGCCCTTCTTGCTGTAATTTGTGGTCTTGTATTTATTAGGGACCTAGTCTGATTATCCTCTAACAAAACATCCCAATGATTACCCAGGATTCTGCTTACCTCATTCCATCGATTGTTGTAATCAGTAATGAATCTCACTGTTGATTCCTGATTCCGTAGTCGTGGTAATAACAGAGAAGCTTGAGTTTCTTTGTTTGCCCTTTGAATGGCCGAGGAGATGACTTGTTTAGGATATCCCCGAGATCTAAGTCGTTCAGTTAGACCTTTAGCATGATGTTGGAATCTTTCGTCCGTCATACAAGTACGACGTATGCGGAGGAATTGTCCGAACGGAAGTCCAAGCTTAGTATGTTTCGGGTGGAAGCTTTGGAATTGGAGGAGATTATGGGTAGCAGTGGGTTTGCGGAATAACTTATAGATACGACCTTCAGAAAGTGAAACCTGTAAATCCAAGAATGTAGCCAAGTTAGTTGAGACACTATAGGTCAGATGGATATTCAGATGGTTATTGTTTAGGTTCTCAATGAATGCAATTAAATCAGTCTGTGGTCCTGTCCAAAAGAAATACACATCATCTATATATCTAAACCAATTTAACACATGATCTTTAAATGTCTGCATTGGATAGACAATATCTGACGCCCCCATCGCCACACCCAACACTTGTTTGTAGAATGAACAAAAAGTAATTGTGCTGCAACACAAATTGTAATAAATCAACCAGAAACAAGTCGTGCATACGATCCAAGCTTACTTTTTGATCCAAGAAATGTGTAACTGCTGATATCCCATCCTCGTGGCCAATGTTCGAATATAGGGACTCAACATCACAGGTCACAATGCATACATCAGTCGGCAGTTGAAGATCCTTGGTACATTGAATAAAGTGTTATGTGTTTCGTATATATGAAGCTTGAGAAGTCTCCATATGCTGCAAGAAATAATCAAGATAGGTACAGGCTTTCTCACAAAGACTATTAATGGAGGAAACAATGGGACGTCCTGGAGGTCTTATTATGTTCTTGTGAACTTTTGGCAACATATAAAATGTTGCTATAGTAGGACTAGTCGGCCACATAAACTTCCTCTCATTCAGTGTAATGATGCCATGTTCATAGGCTGTCATTAGGAGTCGTCGTAGTTTTTTGGTAAACACATCAGTAGGATCTGAGGGTAACTTCTGATAAAATTGCAGATTCCCTAGTTGTCTCCGTGCCTGCTCCTGGTACATGTGTCTAGGCCAAAGGACCACGTTACCCCTTTGTCGGCCTCCTTAATTATAAATTGTTGGTTATTTTTCAGACCAATCAAAGCCTTCCGTTCTTCTTTGGTGAGATTGGGCAATGTGCCTCCCAGTGGTGTTAACTTATTGATTTCACTCTTTACCAACTCAAAAAATAATTTTACTGAGGGGACCATTGAGGGGGGGGGGGGGAGACTTGATGGAGGGCAATCTGTGTGGAAATCGTTGCATACCTGTACCTGTAGAGTCTTCCCGTATCAATTCCAGCAGATCTCTGACTATCTGTTGTTCTGATTGTCCCAAATTCTTAATGATATCCGCCTTGCGATGAAATACCTGGAGTACCAGTTTCCTACAAAATAAGAATAAGTCTTTAATAAGTGTAAACTTATCTAGTTCTTGGGTAGATGAGAATGTTAGTCCTCTTTTTAAAACAGCTTCCTCATGGGGGTTCAGATTATAATTGGATAGGTTAATAATCTGAAGTTCTTCATATATATTACCCACCCGTACAGATGTCGTGACGGTGGTCGTATCTGATCCCCCATGGGTGGAAGTTATTTCCTGTTGCCCCAGGGAGGTATTGAGAGCAGGCCTTCTGGTATGATCCTGTTTCTTAGCTGTCTTCCTCCCTCTGCCTCTTCGAGTCCGGTGTCGGACTCGCTCTCGGTTGATAAAAAACCTTCACTTGATCTCTGTGGTGGTGACGGTGACTCTGGTCAAGGTGAAGGCTGGAAAGGAGTTTGTGGTTTTGATTTGGAAGGTCTCTTTGGACGTTTTGGGTGGCCAGTACGAGGATTCCTATGATGCTGCCATTTATACGCTTTCTTTTCTTTATAATCTGTTTGGTCCCGTAGAAATTTTCTACTCTTCCTTTCAATAATATCGTCCTCAAATTTATCGATTGTTTCCTTTAAGCGCACTCGAAAACTGGAAATTAAAGAGGCATCCTCACATTTTGATAATTTGCTCTCCAACTCCTTAATATTAGCCCTTTCGTGTTTCAAGAGTTCTCTATCATGTTCCAGTAAGATATTAATTAATATACTGGCACATTTGTTTAAGCCTTGTTCCCAGATCTCTTTGAAGCTTTCCGAGGGTGCCCAGGCAGGAAAGATAGTAACACGTAGCCCACTTGGGACAATCCCTGCTGCTAAGTATTCTTCTAGGCTTTTTATATTCCACCATAGGTTAACTCCTTTTTTGTGGGCATTAGTCACTGGTTTGAGAGGGAGGTGAAATCATTTGTAACAGGTTTGGGCCCTATAGGTCTAGAAAACACATTGGACCCTTTATTCCTCCACATTGCTTCTCATGCTTCCCAATCCATGGTGCCGCAATGACCGAACGTGGGACGTATAGGGGACACTACAATATCAATAAAAATAGATCAACTATTGTCCTTGTAAACATCCAATAGCACCCTCAAGTACATAGCAATTATGACTAAATTTAGAAAAAATATTTATACTATTATATTCCAATCAATTTATAAAAGGAATCAATGAGAAACCCCAAAATTCAGGTGCGGGCAAAAACACCAGGAAACCCCCTAATGAGGAGTGGGGAGTGGTTCGAATAGTTATAGAAAAATTGGTGATGCACTGCTCTCAAAATATATCCGGGTGCAAAAATAGCATGTGAACAGATTATGAACAAAGAAAAAAGATCATGCAAAGACTTAATGCACACCCATAATCAAAAAAATCTATATTTAATTTTTATTGGTATAAAAAAACAGGCAAAACAACACATATATTAAAACCATTTAAAACCAGGTAGGTCCCAGCATGCCAGCTGCATAATAATCAATGTACCATCCAATTGGCGCATGGGTACTTAGTAGGTTAGGGGAATTTTTACAGCCATGTCTGAACCAGAACAAGGATTCAGTAGCCCTCAATGGGGTGAACAAAAAATGGATAGTAACCAAATTATGCAGTAGTTTGCAAACCCTATACCAACCAAGAGAACCTCACAGTATCATATATCATACCAATTTAGATGCTGCAACCTGGGCATCTGGGGGCCCCACGCGTTCTGCTGCGCAAGGCAGCTTCCTCGGGGGAATCTTGTATGACATGTGTCAACTCTGCCTTATATATACAAATAAGTTTGAGCTCAAGTAGGTCATAATTGCTAAGGTGACCTGTTACAGCTGTGAACAGAGGGAGTTACCTGAACCCATGTGTCTATATGATTACCGCAATACAGGAGCTGTGAAGAGCAAAGTGCCAGCTGTCCACATCCGGTAGCACAGTAGTGTGACGTATACAATGCGCTCCGGCGCACCGGGCGACGTCATACCCGATGCGCGGTTGCACACAGCATTTCTAGGGCGACAGCACACACATCCGGAGCGCATTGTATACATCCTCCTCATCATAGTCCTCCAATGCACGTTGGGATGAGATGAGGCTGGGCTGTGTGTAATCACCCAGTACGGTTTTTTGCTCCAACTCATCGTGCTCCGTCTGCAATGCATCGTCTTTGATTTTGAGCAGAGAGCATTTTAGAAGACAGAGAAGCGGGATGGTGACATCGCCGCTCATCATCTTGGTGGAGTCCTCAAAGTTTTGGAGGACAGTACATATGTCGGACATCCATGTCCACTCCTGAGGTCTAATGTGTGGAATTTGAACCGTATACCGACGGCCTATTTGATGCTGGTACTCCACAACTGCCCTCTTCTGCTCACAAATCCTGACGAACATGTGCAGTGTTGAATTCCAACGTGTGGGGGCATCACACACCAGTCTGTGAGCCGGAAGCTGCAAACGCCGCTGAAAGCCGGCAAGGGCGGCCTAAGCAGTAGGTGACTTTCTAAAATGGGCACACAGGTGGCGTACTTTCACGAGCAGGTCCGACAGCTCTGGGAAGGATTTAATAAACCGCTGAACAACGAGGTTGAGCACATGGGCCACGCATGGAACATGTGTCAGCTCGCCTCGCCTCAGAGCCGCCACAAGGTTTCGGCCATTGTCACACACGACCATGCCTGGCTGTAGGTTCAGCGGTGTGAGCCAGTGATCTGCCTGCTGTTTCAGAGCTGTCCACAACTTTTCAGCATTGTGGGGTTTGTTACCTACACATATTAGCTTCAGCACAGCCTGTTGTTGTTTAGCCGAGGCAGTGCTGCAGTGCTTCCAGCTTGGGACTGGTGTGGAGGGTGAAGTGGAGGAGGAGGAGGCTGAGGAGCATGACGTTCCGGAGCTGTACACTGTGGGTGAAACCCTGACTGAGTTAGGGCCTGCAATCCTTGGTGTCGGAAGGACGTGTTCCGTCCCAAGCTCAGACTGGATCCCGGCTTCCAGAATATTAACCCAGTGTGCCGTCAGCGAGATGTACTGGCCCTGCCCACAAGCACTTGTCCATGTGTCCGTGGTTAGGTGGACTTTGCATGAAACTGTGTTGTTAAGGGCACGTATGATGTTTTGTGACACGTGCTTATGTAATGCGGGGACGGCACACCAGAAAAAATAGTGGTGACTGGGGACCGAGTAACGTGGGACAGCCGCCGCCATCAGGTTGCGAAATGCTTCCGTCTCCACTAGCCTAAAAGGCAACATTTCCAGCGCAAGCAGTCGCGAAATGTGTGCATTTAGAACTGTGGCATGTGGGGCGTTGGCAGTGTATTTGCACCTGCGTTCCAAAGATTGGTGTATGGATAACTGAACGCTGCGCTGGGACAAGGACTTTGTTGATAATGGTGATATTTCTGCTTGTGCAACTACACGTGAAGGACAGGAGGCATCTTCGCATGCAGTATGGACAGGGGATTGTCTTGCACGCACAACAGTGGAAGACACAGCGGTGTCACCCGCAGACACTGCTCCTGGACTCTGGTGTACATCCCACAGAGTCGGGTGCTTTGCTGACAGGTGCCTGATCATGCTGGTGGTGGTCAGGCTGCTAGTTTTGCTACCCCTGCTGAAAGGGTCGGCGTTAGGGGGGGCAGACTGGGCACTTGCCCAGGGCCCCCACCTTCTGAAGGGCCCCCAGTAGGGTCCTACAATAATAGTGTTGCTGCAGGTTTATCGGATCTTCCCCGCTCTCCTTCCCTGAGAGCAGTGCGTGCTGAATATCACCACCATCTGCTGCCTCCTGCCGCTCACTCTGAGTACTAACCGGAACACTGTTGTTCCGATCAGCTGTTACTGCGGTATCACTGCTCTGCACTGCTCTTCAGTATTGCAGAGGGCGGTGCTGCAGCTCAGCCTTACACTGATTGGTTAAACTACAGACAATAAGTGTTAGTTTTGACTGCACTCTGTCCTTTGGATTAGTAGCACAGCTCAGGCAGGGAGCTGTGCTGTGATTGGTGGAGCGCCAGTGAGCTGTGCTGCTGTGATTGGTGGAGCCCCTATCTCCTCCTCTCGTTATTCACTGGCGCTATGACGAACAGAGGGAATTCACTTCTCCCTCCTGCATCACTCTCTGGGCCAAAGTAAGTTACATTGGCTCCTCCGTTATTATCATTCTTCAGAATGAGGGCCCCCAGTGTCTGCAGGGTCAGTGGGGGTGAGGGCCCCCTGTACACAAATGCAAGGTTTGAATAAGGAAGCAACATTCCCCTCAGCTGCTCCACAGAGCCAGATACAGGAAGAGCTGCTGGAGCACTGCACTGTAGCTTTATATTAGTACTCTATACACTGCTATCCCTGGAGGGTGGGTGGGGGAGGGTGGCCAGCACTGCTACATCACCCTGAGCACAGGCACTGGGGGGAAAATGTGAAGGAGGAACATGCTGCCTGCTGAGTGCTGAGCTAGGGTGTGCAGAGCTGCCTGATAATGAGAAGGATTCTATTACACATTGCAAACACTTCTCTGCTGTACACACACCATGCACACCTCATTTTCCAACAGATAGGAAATAACACTATGCATAACATGAGAATAACAGAGCTCTATGTGTGTGTGTACTGTCTAGCTATGAATCTATCATCATCTATCTATAATCATCTATCGCTCTATCTATCTCTAATCAATGTACCGTATATACTCGTGTATAAGCCGAGTTTTTCAGCACAGAAATTGTGCTGAAAAGTGCCCCCTCGGCTTATACACGAGTCAGTGACGGCTGACTGTGTGGGGCCGGTGTCCGGGGGCTGGAGGAGGCAGGGGGAGGCTGTATAGTGAGCGGCTGGTCACGTGGGGCCGCTCATTAGTGCAATGCAATATGCACTGCATCCCCCTGTCCATCAGCAGCAGGGGGAGCCGTGCATATTACATAGCACTGTCAGTGCTCTCCCGCCCCCCTGTGGTAGTATACAGCAGTGTCCCCCCCCTGTGGTATATACAGCCCCCCCTGTGGTATATACAGCCCCCCCCGTTGCTGCCGCACACCTGTAAAAAGAAGATCTTTCATACTTATCTTCCTGCTGTCTCCGCGCGCATCCTCCGCTCTCCTTGCTTGCACCCGGCGTCCATCCACGTGACCGCGCACAAATAATGACGTCATTATTTGTGCGCGGTCATATGGATGGACGCCGGGGCCCGGGTGCAAGCAAGGAGAGCGGAGGATGCGCGCGGTGACAGCAGGAGGATAAGTATGAAAGATCTTCTTTTTACAGGTGTGCGGCAGCAACGGGGGGGGGGGTGGGCTGTATATACCACAGGGGAGGGGCTGCTGTATATACCACAGGGGGAGGCACTGCTGTATACCCACAGGGGGGGCTGCTGTATACTACCACAGGGGAGGGGCTGCTGTATATACCTCTGTGGCTGCTGTATACTACCACAGGGGGAGGCTGCTGTATACTACCACAGGGGGAGGCTGCTGTACACTACCACAGGGGGAGACTGCTGTATACTACCACAGGGAGAGACTGCTGTATACTACCACAGGGGCAGACTGCTGTATACTACCACAGGGGGAGACTGCTTTATACTACCACAGGGGGAGACTGCTGTATACTACCACTGGGGGAGACTGCTGTATACTACCACAGGGGGAGACTGCTGTATACTACCACAGGGGGAGACTGCTGTATACTACCACAGGGGGAGACTGCTGTATACTACCACTGGGGAGGCTGCTGTATACTACCACTGGGGAGGCTGCTGTATACTACTACTGGGGCTGCTGTATATACCTCTGTGGCTGCTGTATACTACCACTGGGGAGGCTGCTATATACCACTGGGGGGGACTGTATACCTGTGCTGGGGTCCACCCTCAGCTTAAACACGAGTCAATAGGTTCTCCCAGGTTTTGGGGGCAAAAGTAGGGGGGTCGGCTTATACACGGGTCGGCTTATACACGAGTATATACGGTATCTATCATCTGTCAGCTCTCCTGTGTGGTGTAGTATATAGAGGATCTGGCAGCTCTCCTGTATGGTGTAGTATATAGAGGTTCTGTCGGCTCTCCTGTGTGGTGTAGTATATAGAGGATGATGTTGTCTCTCCTGTGAGGTGAGGTGAAAATCCTTGCTCTCGACAGCACATCCCCTGCTGCAAACTGCAGAAGTGCTGCCGATAACATGATTCTGTAGAGGACAGATTGCTCTACCAGTGATTTTCTGGACCTATCATTCTTCATCATCCTGTGTAAAAAGGCAGGAAACAAGCGCTGAATGTCTTGAATATTATAGATCGCGCTCATTTACCAGTCTGACGTCGGCGCTTGTACATGTATCATAAATGTCTGAGTGTAATGGTGCAATATGCGAGCATTTAGGGCCCCACTTTAACCTTTTGCCAGGGCCCCACTTTGCCCAAAACCGGCCCTGCCTGCTGATGCTGGCATGGCAGGTGTTGCAAATGGCCTTTTTGGAATTATCTGCAGACACCTTAAAAAACAGCCAGACTCTGGAAGACCTAACAGTTGTACTGGCAACTTCTGTCATGTTGTTGTTCCGGGGAACGGTTGCCTGCCTTCTGCCTGCGGACACCACCCTGCTTCTACCGACCTGTTGTGATGCTACGCCTAACTCTCCCTGTGCACTGCTGTCCTCGCTCTGTATGTCCTCCTGCCAGGTTGGGTCAGGTACTGGATCATCCACCACGTCGTCTTCCACTTCTGCACCCTGGTCCTCCTCCTGACTTTCTGGCAATTGAGTCTCATTATCGTCCACCTCTTGTTGAGACACGTTCCCATCGTTGCCTTCATGAGACCGTGGCTGCTCAAATATTTGTGCATCGGTACATACGATCTCCTCATGACCCACTTCAAGTGGAGCTGTCGAGAGGCCAGAATCTAAGAATGGATAAGTGAACAGCTCTTCAGAGTGTCCAAGTGTGGGATCAGTAATGTCTGGGGCGGGGCACTCGGCATGGTGGGAGGAAGGAGGATCAGGGTGTGGAATGTGTGATCCAGTCTCACGGCTACTGACACTTGACCTTGTGGAAGACAGGATATTTGTGGTGGTGCCAAACTGACTGGAAGCATTATCCACTATCCAACTAACAACCTGTACACCCTGGTCTTGGTTTAATAGTGGTGTACTGCTGTGGTCCCCTAGAAATTGGAACAGGAAGGTCGAGCGAGATGATGTGGGCGTTTGTTGTGGCGCAATTCGAGCTTGCACACGGCCTCGGCCTCTGCCTGCACCACCATCACGTCCAGTTCCTTGTCCCTTGCCACCGTCCTTGCGCATTTTCAATGCTGTGCTGCCTGTATACAGCTAAATGAAGGCGTCCAAAAGATGGATTTTAGCTACACACTGAGATTACAGATTACAGAGGTTTAATCCCGACAGCTGGAACGGTCAGACACAAACGCTGACGTGAATACCGTTTTTTGGTGTATACTACTTGGAGTTAAAGCCACTCCTGCCGCACTAAGATGCTAAATGAATGCAGACAAGAGTTGGTTTTTAGCTTGACACTGAGATTAGAGATTAAAGCCCTGCAGGTGGACTGGTCAGACTCAAACGCTGACGAGAATATAGAGTGTTTTGGCGTATCCTAATTTACACTACAACCTACTCCTGGCGCACACAAATGGTAAATGAATGCCGACAAGATTTGGTTTTCAGCTGGACACTGAGATTAGAAATTAAAGCCCTGCAGGTGGACTGGTCAGACTCAAACGCTGACGAGAATATAGAGTGTTTTGGCGTATCCTAATTTACACTACAACCTACTCCTGCCGCACTAAGATGCTAAATTAATGCAGAAAAGAGTTGGTTTTTAGCTGGACACTGAGATTAGAGATTAAAGCCCTGCAGGTGGACTGGTCAGACACAAACGCTAACGAGAATACAGAGTGTTTGGGCGTATCCTAATTTACACTACAACCTACTCCTGCTGCACTAAAATGCTAAATTAATGCAGACAAGAGTTGGTTTTTAGCTGGATACTGAGATTAGAGATTAAAGCCCTGCAGGTGGACTGGTCAGACACCAACGCTGACCAGAATACAGAGTGTTTTGGCGTATCCTAATTTACGCTAAAACCCACTCCTGGTGCACACAAATGGTAAATGAATGCAGACAAGAGTTGGTTTTTAGCTGGACACTGAGATTAGAGATTAAAGCCCTGCAGGTGGACTGGTCAGACACAAACGCTGACGAGAATACAGTGTGTTTTGGCGTATCCTAATTTACACTACAACCTACTCCTGCCGCACTAAGATGCTAAATTAATGCAGACAAGAGTTGATTTTTAGCTGGACACTGAGATTAGAGATTGAAGCCCTGCAGGTGGACTGGTCAGACACAAACGCTTACGAGAATACAGTGTGTTTTGGCATATTTTAATTTATACTACAACCTACTCCTGCTGCACTAAGATGCTAAATTAATGCTGACAAGAGTTGGTTTTTAGCTGGAAACAGATTAGAGATTAAAGCCCTGGAAGGTGGACTGGTCAGGCACAAACACTGACGAGAATACAGAGTGTTTTGGCGCATCCTAATTTACGCTACAACCTACTCCTGCCTATAGAGAGCTAAATTAATCCCTAAAAGCACTGTTTTGGGATGGATAAGATTTCCAGCCTGTACACCAGCCCCAGATGTGATGCAGGCTGGTATACTGGCACAACAAAGTTTGCTATATACCCTGCCTGCCTGTATACAGCTCTATTAGTCCTCAGAAGGACTGTTGTGGTAATTTGATTGTCAGCCCTGCACCTACACTAGCTGAAAGGCCACAAATCTGTCCCTGAATCAGCAGCACCTCTCCCTACACTGACTGTCTGTGGAGCAGAGGGACGAGCACAGCACGGTCAGGTCTTATAAAGACCTGATGACGCTGTGCGGCCAGCCAATCACTGTAATGCCACAACCAATATGGCTGTGGTATTACAGTGTCTGTCAGCCAATCCCTGCAAGTGGGCTGGCTCTGTAAAGAGCGCCAAAATGCAGGGAGGTGGACCCCAAGCATAGCAAGAGTATCGTGAGATTTCTCGGTACTCGCAGAGTACCCCGAGTTCCAAGATATTCGTGCGAGTACCACATAGTGACAAGCATACTCGCTCATCCCTAATTGTTACATTTGTACACGGTAACAAAATAGAACAATGTATCCATGATTTCACTGCAACCAGTGAGTTGCAAGCAATGTCTGCACAGATACAGTATCTATGTGTGTAATGGTAACTTTAGTCTCCATTCAGGAGTGTGAAGGACCTACAAGTCAGTGAAAACAGTGACAGACCCCACTCAAGCATTATTCTATCCAACCGAGTTTCTCAACTCCTTGTAACCACAAGCACTTCCTCTGCATAACTGTTTTCTAAAACCTGGAGCACCTCTTTAGGCTTGTTTCACATTGCGATTTTGTTAAATCTGATGTTGTCCAATGAAAATCGGATCCGAATTAGCCCCCGTGTTCTCCAATGGGGATCGAATCAGACTTGCACTTAATGGCATCCGATTTGCTTCCGATCCGATTCTGTCCGATTTTTTTCAGTAGCCAAAATAGTAGACTGCTGCGATTTTGACTTCAGAGTGAAAATCGGATTAAATCGGATCCGATTCGTTCCGATTAAAATAAAATGGTAGTCTATGGGGATCGGATCGGATGGAAAAATCGGATCCGATATCGGATCCGATTTTCTGTATTGAGCATGCTCAAACTTTCAGACCACTTATAAAACCTCCCCTAGCCCTCCACCAGCCCTCCCTCAGTGGGCGGATTTCCATTTAAATCGGATCTGTCAGAAAATCGGACCGATAGCATCTGACTTAGTACATCCGATGCAGTCCGATTTTCATCGATTTAACAAAATCGCAATGTGAAACCAGCCTTAGCTGTTGAGAAATTTAGATCTACCAAAGCTGTGCAATGGAACAAAACTCTTGATTAAGAATCTGTTTCCACATGTAATTGAAGGAGAGGACATTTTCATTGCAACAATTCTGCTCATTCCATCTGATTTGCCTTTTGACTTTAAACGTCTCCAGTTTCCAGTTCGACTTGCATTTTCAATGTCCATTAAAAGGATCCTGTCACCTCCAAAAAGCCACCTAAGCTACAAAAACATGTTCCTGCAGCATCCTATCACTATTCTCATACTTCTTTTGTCGCCTAAAAGCATCCTGTCATCCTGTTTATACTCACTCATTAGGCATTATAATTAGTAGGGGCTATATTCTTTAGCCCTTAGGGTGTGTTTGTTTTGCAGGCTCCAGGATCCACCCTCTCTCTGTCTGTACTGCTGTGCTTGTGCAGGCTTTGCCCTCCCCCTCTCTGTCACTCACAGAATGCAAATCATTAGTCCTGCCTTCAGCTCCACATCACAGCAGCACAGACAGAGAGAGGCTGGATCCCGGAGCCGGCAAAACAACACGCCCAAAAGGCAATTGCATATGGCCCCTACGTCATAATCATCCTAATGAGTAAGTATCAAAGTGTTTATTCCAACTTTGAAAGGAAGCATTTAGCACAGAGAAAGATGGTTATAATGCTAATAGGAACGTGCAACGACATGTATTGATAGGTTAGGTGGCTTCTAGGAGGTGACAGGATCCCTTTAACAAGGCTCAGGCAGTCCTTCAAAGTAGCAGGAAGTGATTTGAAATCTCCAAGCTTTTCCCTCATAGTCACGTTTACATGGCCTGTTCAAGAGTTGGAACTGCCAAAAATCTGTTAGCCTTTATACGGGAAGGAAAAAACAAAAATGTCGTTTATGAAAAGGTTCTTGAATAAAGAGTTGCTGATAAAGTACTTCACATTACATGGGTATTCACTTAGGGTATCGTCACACCTGGCCATATCGGCGGCGATTCCATAGGCGACGCAGGTGCGTGGCCGATCGCTGCCCACATCACCGGTGCATCGCCTAGTGTAAAGAGGCGATGTCGGCGCTAACAATCGCCTTAGAGTGGTCGCCTGGATTCTCAGCAGTGCTCTGAAACCAGGCGAGCACTCTGGAGGAATGTGTACACATCGCCCCATGTAACATGGCGATCGCCGATATTACAGGCGATGGGAGCCATAGGCTCCCATGTTACAGGGTCGCCGCTGGGGTTTGTGGACACCCCAGCGGCGATGGCGCCTGTAACATCACGGGTGCGTCGCCGGAGGTATCGCCGCGTGTGAACACGCGATGGCGACGCTGGCGGGGCGCCGAAAATGTGCGCGCCCCCATGCGTCGCCGACGATATCTCCGCCGATATGGCCAGGTGTGACAGTACCCTTAGTTAATTTGTGTTGCAAATCTGTGATGTTGAATATATGATGCTAAATGCTTAAAGAGGATCTGTCACCTCCCTGCTGCATTGCAAACTAAATGCAGCACTGAATGCAGCATGTCTGCTGCATTCAGGGAAGGGCTCCCCATGTTTCTAAGCTTTAAAAAAGACATTAGAAAACTTACAGTTAAAGGGATCCTGTCACCCCCAAAATACCTCAAAAGCTATTAAAAGCTGTCCCTAGAGCATAGTAACACTTACCCTACACTTCTTTTAGCTCCTAAATGCAGCAAGTGAAAATGAAGATAAATGTTATTACACTACCTCATTAGAGATGATAATTAGTGACTATGGTATTCATAGTCACCCTGGCAGGCTGTCCCTCTTCATGATATCACGCCTCAATAGGCGTGATCTTCAAATCACATTAAAATGCGCCGCCTCCCAGCTGTGTCCTGTGTCGGCCAGCCCCTCTCTCCTATGGCAGCCGGACCGCTGCATTGTGCGGCTGTATGACGCGAACCGCGTAATTTCCGGCGCCGGGTGAAGTATGTACACCCGCGCCGCTGTTAGCTTCAAGACCTGCACTGCGCATGTGCATGCGCAGTGCGCGTTTTGAAGCTAACAGAGCGGCGCGGGTGTACATACCGTCACCCGGCGCCGGAAATGACGCGATTCGCGTCACCCAGCCCCACTACAGGCTGGCCGACACAGGACACAGCTGGGAGGCGGCGCATTTGAATCTGATTTGAAGATGATGCCTATTGAGGCGTGATATCATGAAGAGGGAGAGCCTGCCAGGGTGACTATGAATACCATAGTCACTAATTATCATCCCTAATGAGGTAGTGTAATAACATTTATCTTCATTTTCACTTGCTGCATTTAGGAGCTAAAAGGAGTGTAGGGTAAGTGTTACTATGCTCTAGGGACAGCTTTTAATAGCTTTTGAGGTGTTTGGGGGTGACAGGATCCCTTTAAGTAGTCTAATGGTACCGTCACACGCCGCAATCTCGCCTTGTGATACGTGGCGATCTAACGTGCACGTGCATGTTTTTCATGGTCGCCTCAGATCGCCGATGGCGGCATCACATGCCGCAATATCGCCCTGAAGGTAAGGTGATGTGTCGCTCCGGAAATCGCCTCACCGACAGTAAAAACAATCTTGCCTCATTCCATCACCCTTTACACGCCGCAATTCCAAGGGCAATGTGGGCGTACATGTTCAGCGCGGCGAGGAGATAGGCGTGCCACAGTGGTTTACACCCCACCCCATACACGCTCATTGGACAACGCAACTGCGTTACGATTGGTCAGCCTGCTCTGGAAGGCTGGCTAATTCATGACACCATTGTCTATCGGAGTTTGGCACAAATACACGCTCAAATATGGCGCGCTGTCAACTGACTGCCAATGGGAACACAATACCCAACACCAATCATCGCGGAACGGGCGTGGACTACAGAACGCTTGAGGCACACCTATGGGAAATCATAGGCAACGCTCTTCCCATCATTATCGCCCTGTTACACGCCACAACACGGAAATATCGCCTTAAGGATTGCGGCTGATTACTGAGCACTGTTCAGGAATCAGGCGACGGCCGAGGGGCGATTTATCGCCGTGAAATTCCCAAATCACACACCGCAACCGTGAGGCAATTTCACAGCGATTGCTCCGGGGCGACATATCGCCTTTATGATCCCCAGCCGAGACTGCAGCGTGTGACGGTACCTTTAGTCCATCTAGTTCAACCCATAGCCTAACATGTTGATCTAGAGGAAGGCAAAAAAAAAACCATGTGGCAACAGTAAGCTCCACATTGGGGAAAAAAATTCCTTCCTGACTCCACATACGGCAATCAGACTAGTTCCCTGGATCAACGCCCTATCAAAGAATCTAGTATACATAACCGATAATATTATATTTATTCAAGAAAGGCATTTTAGTAGTGAGTCACTAATTACAACATCATTTTTCGAAGCTAAATAACCCCAAGTTTAATAACCTGTCTTCGTATTGCAGACCCCTCAGTCCTCTAAAAACCTTGGTCGCTCTTCTCTGCACCCGCTCTAGTTCAGCTATGTCTTTCTTATACACCGTAGACCAGAATTGTACACAGTATTCTAAGTGTGGTGTGACGTGGGGGGATGTCGCTCCTGGGATCGCTGCCTTGCTAGAAGCAAAGTAGCTGTGTTCACACCATAGACAAGGGCCGACCGACAGGCTTTCACGGGTTCTTTAATTGTGCACAGTTAGCAGTCACTGATACACCAGAAAAAACTAAAACTAAACATTGATTCTCTTTACAAACAAAACCTAGGAAAAACAAACAAATCACACTTCCTTACTGTACTGTGATAGCAGCTCTCCTCTCTCTGGGAGCTCAGCAGCAGACTGAGTCCATTCTCTCCCCTGCTTCCTAATTACACCACCTGTTTTAGGCTTTTCAGTTAACTCACCGTCTGCTGGAGCTATCCTCCTGTGCTGACATTGCCCAGACTGCATGCCCCCTCCTTAATACAGAGAGGCATATGAGAGGAACCGAGGGGAAACATACCTGCCATCTAGCACCTCTCCCCTCGGCACCCCACAGTGGTCACACTAGTGACCTGAGTAGAGATAAAATTATGTTCTCCTCATGAGCATCTATGCCTCTTTTAATGCATCCCATTATTTTATTTGCCTTTGCAGCAGCTTCCTAACACTAGCCACTAAATGTGAGTTTATCATCTACCCATACACCCAGGTCTTTTTCAGTGGTAGTTTTGCCCAGTGTTTTACAATTAAGAACATAATTATACACTTTATTTCCTCTGCCCAAGTGCATGACCTTACATTTATCCCCATTAAAGCTCATTTGCCATTTATCAGCCCAAGCTTCTAGTTTACATAAATCCTCCTGCAATATAAAATTGTCCTCATTTGTATTGATTACCCTGCAGAGTTTAGTGTCATCTGCAAATATTGAGATTCTACTCTGTATGCCCCCTACAAGGTCATTAATAAATATGTTAAAAAGAAGCAGGCCCAATACTGACCCCTGTGGTACCCCACTGTTAACTGTGACCCATTCTGACTGTGTTCCATTAATAACAACTGAGCCAGTTCTTAACCCACTCACAAATATTTTCCCCTATCCCCGTTGTTCTCATTTTATGTATCAATCTTTTGTGTGGCACCGTATCAAAAGCTTTTGAAAAGTCCATATACACCACCTCTACTGCATTTCTTTGGTCCAATCCAGAACTTACTTCTTCATAGAAGCTTATCAGATTAGTTTGACAGGAACAGTCCCTCAGTAAACCTATGTTGATATTGGGTCATGAGGTTATTTTTATTCAGATACTCCAGTTTTGCATCTCTTAGAAAACCCTCTAGGAGTTTACCCATAGTAGAGATTAAGCTTACTGGCCTATAATTTCCAAGTTCAGTTTTTGTCCTCTTTTGGAATATTGGCACCACATGTGCTATACACCAGTCCTGTGGTACATACCCTGTTATTATGGCATCTTTAAAGATTAAAAATAATGGTCTATCTATGACAGTACTTAATTCCTGCAATACTCTGGGGTGTATCCCATTTGGGTCTGGGTATTTGTCAACTTTAGTGATTTTTAGATGGTGCCGTACTTCCTGTTGGGTTAAGCAGGTTACATTTAATGGAGAGTTTTTGTTATCACTGATCATGTTGTCTGTCATAGAATATTCTTGTGTTGCAAAAAAGTCATTTAGCATATTGTTTTTTTCCTCATCCTCATCCACCATTTCACCCAGACTATTTTTAAAGGGGGCAACACAATCATTTTTTAGTTTCTTACTATGTATGTAGTTAAAGAATATTTTGGGATTTTTTTTTTACTTTCTCTGGCAATGAGTCTCTCTGTCTCAATCTTTGCTGCCTTGATTTGCTTTTTACAGATGTTATTTAATTTCCTGTATTTATTTAATGCCTCATCACTACCTACTTGCTTTAATTCCCTAAATGCTTTCTTTTTGTCACTTATTGCACCTCTTACAGCCTTTTATAGCCATAGTGGTTTCCTCCTATTTCTAGCATGTTTATTCCCTTAGGGTATATATTGTGCACAGGTCCTATTCAGGATGCTAATAAACATCTCCCATTTGCTTTGTGTATTATTATGTCTCAGGACATTGTCCCAATTTATTGCACTAAGATCATCTCTCAACCATTGGAAATTTGCCTTCCTGAAGTTTAGTGTCCTTGTAGCTGACTCACCGCAAGCCCGTGGACTCCGGTTTAGACAGGCTGTAGCTCCTTCCTCCTTGTCACGGGTGGGCCGCGCCTGCCGGTAGCCGGGCCCGGTTAATTTATTTGTGACGCCACCTATGAGTAGTTTCGGTAATCGTTACCGATGCTGCGGAACCTCCGTGGGATGGACAGCAGCAAGATGGAATGCTCCCCACAGGCTGAGCGGTGATCCCCGGAGGCTGGAGCTGCTTAAGATGTTGTGCGGCAGCTGCGGTTACCTTGTAGTGCAGACGGACAGTTCATAAGGAAGCACGGACACAGAAAGTCTCTGCAATGGGTCTTTACTGTAACCAGCGCAGTAATGGTATACAGTTTACGGGTAGTGGACCGGGTGGACTCAGCAGTGATGGTGTTCCTTAGAGATCCGCAAGTGTTCCTCCATTCTAGCTAAGTATTTTGCAATTGTCGCCCAGGAATACCAGATCGAGTACGGGGAGGCTGCTTCAATGCCCTATCAAAGATGTACGTTATGGATGTTTTGGGGAGCCTTGGATCCCTCGGTGGGTACATCGCTGGTTAGCCAACTGGAAGTTGGCTGGTGGTGGGGTGCTCCTGTGAAGCTGCTCCTCCACGCTTCTGGTTCGCGTAGCAGAGGTGAACTGCTGCCAGCTTCGGTACCAGTGAACCGGCTGTGAGTTGGGCACGGGGGTTTTTTTTGGAACCCGTGGTTGATGATGCCCAATCCCGGTTGTTGAGGCCTCAGGTGCTGACACCCGACCGGTGACGGCCCGGGGGCTGCACGAGGTGCAGAGCCCCCACTCCTACTCCAAGTTCAAGTTCTCTCTTCTCTAGACTCTGCAGACTACTACTAACTAAGTGTCTGTACTTCCTACATACTTCCCTAGCACTACGCCCACCAGGACCCTGGGTTGGCCCTCTGTTCTAGGTGATGCATGCAGGGTTGGATCTCTCAGTTAACCCGATCACAGCTGTGTCAGAGAATATTGCGGCTGCATTTATGGCTGCAATACCCTCCTGTGACGCACTCGTTGCGGGGCGCCACACTCCCCCTTGGTTTAATACGCTTGTCCCCAAGCGTCACACTACCCACATTACAGAGGTTTTGTATATTTTATAACAGGTAATACACTTTTATTAATGACAGGTCATTATTTTGCATAAAAGTGAAGCAGTAAAATAAACAAGTTAACACATTGCGCGGACTCGGCGGGCGGTCGGCTGTCCTTAGGTAAAAGTTCAGGCTGTAGCCGCCAAGTCGCGGTGTTATTTGCAAACAGGAAGAAGTCTCTTGGCAAAAAGTTCAATCAACAAGTCACTTATGGAGGGCAGGGTTCCGGACTCGTATAGCGAACCACCCGTCACAGCATACATATCGCTCATAGGTTACAATGTCCCCTCTATATAAGTCTCGGTTAGGATGCCCTCGTGGTAGGTGCGATTCCACATCACGGCGCCCCACGAAAACTTCAGTACTCACACCCTCCTCCCTTACGAATCCCCACCCGGTGGATAAGTTAAAGGTGCTCACCCGTCCGGTTTTACGGAACTCTTCAGGCAATGGAGGTTGGCGGCGGGCTTCACCGCGGGCCTGCATGTTGGCATGCAGCCGAGCATGCCACTCCTCCCTTCGGATGCGACGTACCTCTTCGTCGGAGTGGTGCGGCGTGTGGATACAGTCACTACGGCGTGATGGTTGTTGAACGGCTTGAGTCTGGTGGGCAGTCTGGAGCAGAGCCCGGTTGAACGGAACCGGAGAAGATGTTGCTGCGGCGGCACCCGACCAGTGTACCCGAGCAATCGCCCGCAGAAGGATTCTTGGTGTCTCCCCAGGCGAACCCGGTGTAGAGGTCCTCAGCTGGGCTGTAGGTCTCGTTGTCATCATCCTCGATCTCTCCCTCGATGACCACGTCGGGCTGCTCGGCTGACGGAGATGATGGAATGGAATCCTCTGGATCGATGGGTGGCTGTGCTGCAAAGTTCTCCTCGAGGTCGTCTTGCAGGGCTTCCAGGCTGCCTGCCTCTTCTTCTGTAGCAGCGGGAAGTGGTGTTTCATTCCCGGTCACCAGGTAGGCCTCGGTAATTGCAGAGGAGGCCTCCGGTTCAGGGGAGAAACAGGCGACAGTCTCGGTAGTGTGGAAACTAGTCGTGGGTTCCGCAAGTGGAACCAGATATATGTCGAGTTCTTCGGTGGAGCGTATTGGAAGCTCCGGCTCAGGAACGGGGTCGGCTGCGGTTTCAACCGCTGGAACGAGCTGAGCTGTGGCCTCCACTGGAATGATACAGTCTATGGGCTCCGGTGACGAAGCAGGACAGGTGGTGGGCGACGGTGAGGCGGTTGAGAAGCTGGCGACGTCGTCTGGGCCGGGAGTAGCTGTACCCGGTCGGCTCTGCTGCATCGCATGATGGAGTCTTCTGCCTAGGGTCGCACTCCAGCTGCGAATCGTCCATTCCACAGTCTCAAGTAACCGCACCCGGAGGTCTTGTAAAGCCTCTAGCCAAAAGTCGGGGCTGCCGTCAATGGTAAGGGCAGGACCCGGACCCGGATGGCCTATGGCTGCTCTGGCCTCCGCCTCGACCTCCCGCATTAGGTCTTGGAGTCTTGTGCTGGCCATTCTCTTCTTTAGAGGGAACCACACCCGTTCAACCGGTAACCGTTCTGGTAGAGAGCTGGTGAAGAAAGGTCTGCGACACTCCCATTTCCTTTTTGTAGTCCAATTGTGGGAAAAGTCTTTGGGGTCCGCCCCCATGGTTGATTCGAGCAATCAGGGCGGACAAAGAGTTTTGGCGCCTTTGCCTTTAGCCCTCCCACGAAGAGGGGCGGTGGCTCACCCCTGGGCTTGCACGTGGCGGATCCTCATGGCGGGAACGCCATCTTGGGCGCCATCTTGGACCACGGTGAAAAGGCGGGAAAGTTCTTTTAGGGACGAACAAAGTCCAAATTGTAGACATTAAAGTCATTTTTAAGCACATTATACCCGTTAGGTAACGGGCCTGCTCGTATCCTGTTTGTGACGCCATTTTCTGACTCACCGCAAGCCCGTGGACTCTGGTTTAGACAGGCTGTAGCTCCTTCCTCCTTGTCACGGGTGGGCCGCGCCTGCCGGTAGCCGGGCCCGGTGGAGTGCAGTTCAAAAGTTGAAGACGTCTTGTAGGAACAGATTAAAGGGGTTAATTTATTCGTGACGCCACCTATGAGTAGTTTCGGTAATCGTTACCGACGCTGCGGAACCTCCGGGGGATGGACAGCAGCAAGATGGAACGCTCCCCACAGGCTGAGCGGTGATCCCCGGAGGCTGGAGCTGCTTAAGATGTTGTGCGGCAGCTGCGGTTACCTTGTAGTGCAGACGGACAGTTCATAAGGAAGCACGGACACAGAAAGTCTCTCCAACGGGTCTTTACTGTAACCAGCAGGCAGTACATGGTATACAGTTTACAGGTAGTGGACCGTGTGGACTCAGCAGTGATGGTGTTCCTTAGAGATCCGCAAGTGTTCCTCCATTCTAACTAAGTATTTTGCCATTGTCGCCCAGGAATACCAGATCGGTACGGGAGGCTGCTTCAATGCCCTATCCAAGATGTACGTTATGGATGTTTTGGGGAGCCTTGGATCCCTCGGTGGGTACACCGCTGGTTAGACAACTGGAAGGTGGCTGGTGGTGGGGTGCTCCTGTGAAGCTGCTCCTCCACGCTTCTGGTTCGCGTAGCAGAGGTGAACTGCTGCCAGCTTCGGTACCAGTGAACCGGCTGTGAGTTGGGCACGGGGGTATTTTGGAACCGTGGTTGATGATGCCCGATCCCGGTTGTTGAGGCCTCAGGTGCTGACACCCGACCGGTGACGGCCCGGGGGCTGCACGAGGTGCAGAGCCCCCGCTCCTACTCCAAGTTCAAGTTCTCTCTTCTCTAGACTCTGCAGACTACTACTAACTAAGTGTCTGTACTTCCTACACACTTCCCTAGCACTCCGCCCACCAGGACCCTGGGTTGGCCCTCTGTTCTAGGTGATGCATGCAGGGTTGGATCTCTCAGTTAACCGGATCACTGCTGTGTCAGAGAATATTGCGGCTGCATTTATGGCTGCAATACCCTCCTGTGACGCACTCGTTGCGGGGCGCCACATAGCCCTTCTACTACAGATCTTATTAAAGGTCTTCACTGCTGGCACATTCCTCCAGCCTCCTCTTTGTGTATTCCACCCCCTTCTATGTCTCTGCGCTGCCTCCTGTTCTGCTTGCTCTGCTCTCTTCCCTCTCCTGCTCTCTGTCACTCAATCTGCCACACAGAGCTTGGTCAGAGCGGCTGCAAAGCCTTTGGCCTGACCTGAGCGCCAGATTCCTGCCCTGTTTATGCTTTATTCAGAGAGCAGGGCGGGAATTTGGTGTCAGGCCAAATGCTTTGCAGCTGCACACTGGGAGATCTTCAGCAATGGGCCAGGGATGCATAAAAAGAGGCTTCCTCACCCCAACCCTGCACTTTACCCATGCACTGCAGAATAGGTTAAGTACTTTGGGGAATAACTAGGCTATTTTTGTATTATTGTTATGGGCTGCTCCTTACTGTTGTTGAATACTTAAGTACTCTGGCCACCATAGGCTACTTCCATGGGCTGCATTACATTAGTGTTGACGAAATTCTTCTTGTCTTTTATCTCTTGTAGCCATTGGAGCTATTTCACCCATCCCCTCCTTGTTGTGGGCTTACCTTCAGAAATTCATGTTTTGATTACTGATTGATATGTTTAGTATTGGGGACCTCTAGAGCCACTATTATTGGTCTCTACTGAATATTGACAACATTATCTTTTGTATTGTAGGCAATTACGGTAAGCTACTCTTAGCTCGTGTTTGCGGTCTAAAACATCTTTAACCGGAGCAAGCCAAAGTATATGTCTTCAATTGTCCCAGTAAGCACCACATGGTATATCCACATTTCATATGAAGGCACTATACCTATGTTCCTCTTTTTTGACCTCCTATAGTTCATATTTCCCAGACGTATACCTTTGTTTGGTGAAATTTCCTGTGGCAATTTGAAAAGAAAAATTTTCCACTGAGAACAATGTCGCAAGGTATATTCTAAATGTTAAATATTAACACATGGGGTCTGTTTACACTGCAAAGCCGCTAAGAGCTCTTTTATGGTTGCTATTCATGACATACACTGTGTGCAGAATTATTAGGCAAATTAGTATTTTGATCACATGATCCTTTTTATACATGTTGTCATACTCCAAGCTGTATAGGCTTGAGAGCCAACTACCAATTAAGTAAATCAGGTGATGCGCATCTCTGTAATGAGGAGGGGTGTAGTGTAATGTCATCAACACCCTATATAAGGTGTGCTTAATTATTAGGCAAATGCCTTTCCTTAGGCAAAATGGGTAAGAACATAGTAACATAGTAACATACATAGTAACATAGTTTTTAAGGTTGAAGGAAGACTTTAAGACCATCTAGTAGAACCCATAGCCTAACATGTTGATCCAGAGGAAGGCAAAAAAAAAACCATGTGGCAACACTAAGCTCCACATTGGGGGAAAAAATTCCTTCCTGACTCCAGATACGGCAATCAGACTAGTTCCCTGGATCAACGCCCTATCAAAGAATCTAGTATGTATAACTGGTAATATTATAGTTTTCAAGAAAGGCATCCAGGCCCTTCTTAAATGTTAGTAGTGATCACTCATTACAACATCATGTGGCAGAGAGTTCATAGTCTCACTGCTCTTACAGTAAAGAATCCGCGTCTGTGTTATGATTAAACCTTCTTTCCTCCAGACGTAGAGGATGCCCCCTTGTCCCAATCTCAGGCCTAAGAGTAAAGAGATCATTAGAAAGGTCTCTGTACTGTCCCCTCATATATTTATACATTATTATAAGATCACCCCTAAACCTTCGTTTTTCCAAGCTAAATAACCCCAAGTTTAATAACCTGTCTTGGTATTGCAGACCCCTTAGTCCTCTAATGACTTTTGTCGCTCTTCTCTGGACCCGCTCTAGTTCAGCTATGTCTTTCTTATACACCGGAGACCAGAATTGTACACAGTATTCTAAGTGTGGTCGCACTAGTGACTTGTATAGAGGTAAAATTATGTTCTCCTCATGAGCATCTATGCCTCTTTTAACCCCTTCCCGCCCGCGCGCAGCGTGCGCCAGGCCCGTTGCATACGCTGCTGTCATCGCGGTTTCCCCCTTGCTGCGGCTCTATTAACCGGGTTCACGAAAGGGTTAATAGAGCCGCAGCTAGGGGACAACCTCTAGATGACCCCACGGGAGGGGATGTTCCCCCCCCCGTGGCTAGGAGCCCTTCGATTGGCTAGTTAATTAACAACTAGCCAAAAGTGATGATTGAAACATTACACCAATAGAAATTGGTGTAATGTTTTCAATCTGGCCATAGCCTGATGCTCAAAGCATCAGGCATTGGCTGGGGCACTGTGAGGTGTGTGTGCCCCCCCCCCGATCTGATTGGGGGCTAGCATCCATGTGATGCAAGCCCTCCAATCAGATGTGCAGGGGGATGTTCACAATATGGCCACCGAGCTCATCAGCTCCACTCTGTCGGTGGACGCTGATGAGCGTGCACCCCTGCAGCCCTCCGCTGCCACCGACCGTGCCCACGTGGTGTGAGCCCCCCCGCGCCGCCGCCGATCGCCGCCGATCGCCGCCGATCGCCGCCGCCCGCCGCTGCTGCCACCGCCGCTGCTGCTGCTGATCGTAAGTACCCCGCTGCTGTGATCCGCTCCCTCTCCTCCTCCCCTGGTGTCCTCTCCCCTCCCCCTTCCCCATTGTCCTCTCTCCCCCCCTCCCCTTTTGTCTTCTCCCCCCCCCCCCTTCCCTGAGTTTGCTCTCTCCCCCTCCCCTGGGTTTGCTCTCTCCCCCCCTCCCCTGAGATTGCTCTCTCCCCCCTCCCCAGAGCTCGTTCTCACCGGTCCGGTCTGCTCGGTGTTGACCCCCTGACCGACCGCTGCCTGGCCCGAGTGACCCCCTGACCGACCGCTGCCTGGCCCGAGTGACCCCCTGACCGACCGCTGCCTGGCCCGAGTGACCCCCTGACCGACCGCTGCCTGGCCCGAGTGACCCCCTGACCGACCGCTGCCTGGCCCGAGTGACCCCCTGACCGACCGCTGCCTGGCCCGAGTGACCCCCTGACCGACCGCTGCCTGGCCCGAGTGACCCCCTGACCGACCGCTGCCTGGCCCGAGTGACCCCCTGACCGACCGCTGCCTGGCCCGAGTGACCCCCTGACCGACCGCTGCCTGGCCCGAGTGACCCCCTGACCGACCGCTGCCTGGCCCGAGTGACCCCCTGACTGTCGTCGTCCGCCGCCCTGACTGACCGTCGACGTCTGACCCCCCTGACTGACCGTCGTCGTCCGCCGCCCCTGACTGACCGTCGTCGTCCGCCGCCCCTGACTGTCGTCGTCGTCCGCCGCCCCTGACTGACCGTCGTCCGCCAACCCTGACTGTCGTCGTCGTCCGCCGCCCCTGACTGACCGTCGTCGTCCGCCGCCCCTGACTGACCGTCGTCCGCCGCCCCTGACTGTCGTCGTCGTCCGCCGCCCCTGACTGACCGTCGTCGTCCGCCGCCCCTGACTGACCGTCGTCGTCCGCCGCCCCTGACTGACCGTCGTCGTCCGCCGCCCCTGACTGTCGTCGTCGTCCGCCGCCCCTGACTGACCGTCGTCGTCCGCCGCCCCTGACTGTCGTCGTCGTCCGCCGCCCCTGACTGACCGTCGTCGTCCGCCGCCCCTGACTGTCGTCGTCGTCCGCCGCCCCTGACTGACCGTCGTCGTCCGCCGCCCCTGACTGACCGTCGTCGTCCGCCGCCCCTGACTGACCGTCGTCCGCCGCCCCTGACTGTCGTCGTCGTCCGCCGCCCCTGACTGACCGTCGTCGTCCGCCGCCCCTGACTGACCGTCGTCGTCCGCCGCCCCTGACTGACCGTCGTCCCGAAAGTTACACCAGTTAACGTTCACATACACGCACACTAATAAAAAGTTTACTTTTTTTTTTTTTTTACACACGCACACAGCACATACAACATGTCACGCCCGTCCCGCCCGTCCGCTCATCAACGTCACAAAGGGTGTACTCGGCTGAGGAGGCATATGCTATACTTGCCTCCGATGCTGACAGTGAGGAAGTGGACCCCACGTTCCACTATTCCTCACATTCTTCCTCCGACAGTGAAATCTGCAGCAGTGACACCGACTCGCCACCACCACGAAGACGGCGGAGACAAGAGATCGTCCGGAGCCAGAGGAAGAGGAGTCGGAGTCCGAGGAAGAGGAGTCTGAGCCTGGAGAAGAGGAGTCGGAGGAAGACCCACAGCCGTCAGTGAGTAACCCTCCACCTGGTGCTAGGCATGCCCAACCTAGCACCAGGGCCCCTGTGTGGATCCCCGTCCCTGATCGGTACACTCCACAGATTCCTGATTTTATTCCCCAATCAGGAATCCTGTTTGAGGCCACAAACTTCAGGGAAATTGACTTTTTCAAAGTCTTTTTCTCTGAGGACTTTGTGAGGCTCATGGTGGAGCAGACGAACCTGTACGCCCAACAGTTTCTGGTCCAAAACCCAGATTCCATCTTTTCTTCTTGGACTCCTGTGGACTCTGGCAGAAATTATGAAATACTGGGGTTTGATACTTCATATGGGGATTGTGACGAGACCAGAAATGCGCCAATGCTGGAGTACAGATAAGTTTTTTCTAACTCCAGTGTACGGCGAGGTGATGGCCCGAAACAGATTCGACGCCATCCATAAATTTCTCCACTTCAGGGACAACACTGACAGCCTTCCCCGTAATGACCCGAATTTTGACAGATTGTTCAAAATTCGACCGGTCATCGACCACTTCAGCAGCAAGTTTGCTGAAGTGTACGTTCCCAAACGGGAAATTTGTGTGGACGAATCCCTCGTCCTTTACAAAGGTAGGCTTAGTTTCCGCCAATACATTCCCAGCAAGAGGGCCAGGTATGGGATAAAGCTCTACAAGCTTTGTGAGAGTACCTCAGGGTACACTCACAACTTTAGAGTGTATGAGGGGAAGGATTCGAGGATCGAGCCCCCAGAGTGTCCCCCTGCTCTGGGGGTATGCGGGAAAATAGTGTGGGATTTGATCCACCCACTACTTGATAAAGGTTATCATCTATACGTTGATAACTTTTATACAAGTGTCCCGCTCTTCAGATCCCTCTCTGCCAGAACTACCGCCGCTTGCGGTACTGTGCGCAGAAACAAGAGGGATCTCCCTATGCCGCTAATTGAGCAGCCTCTCCCAAGAGGTGAGAGCCGAGCTCAATGTAGCGGCAACATGGTACTGGTCAAGTTCAAAGACCAAAGGGATGTCTTTATCTTGACCACGATCCATGGTCCCGGCACCAGGGCCACCACCACCAGAGGTACCCCAGGACAGGTCCACAAACCGGAATGTGTCCTGGGGTACAATAAGAACATGGGAGGAGTTGATCGTTCTGATCAAGTCCTCAAGCCCTACAGGGCCACGCGGAAAACGAGGAAGTGGTACAAAAAACTGGCCGTGTACATTGTCCAAATGGCAATGTATAATGCATACTTGCTGTCACGATGTGCAGGTCACACCACTAACACCTTTCTTGAGTTCCAGGTGAAGGTGATCAAGGCCCTGTTGAATGGAGGAGAACGAAGACCAAGAGAAGAAGGAGGACGAGAACGAAGACCAAGAGAAGAAAGAGGAAGACGAAGAGTAGAAGATGAAGGGGGCCCCAGCACTCCTGGAACTCGATATTCCCGCGTGGTACCAGGGCAACATTTTGCAGAGAAGGGGCCAAGAAAAAGGTGCCGGGTCTGCCATCAAAGGGGGAACAGAACGACCGTCCAAACCCAATGTAAAACGTGCCCTGACAAACCAGGTTTGTGTATCTTTGGATGTTTCGAAATCTATCACACGACCCCAGACTGACATGCACCCACAACATCATACACAAACACACACACACCCTGATGTACACTACAACACACCAACCTGACATACACACCCTGATGTACACTACAACATACCAACCTGACACACACCCTGATGTACACTACAACACACCAACCTGACATGCACTACGATAAGTGCCCCCTTAGTCTTTACCATGGCTTTGGGGGTCTTATTCCGGTGCTAGAACAAATCCCTTCCTGCAGAAAGGCCAGGCCTCGCCTCACGGTGACCTGTCCTTCTGAAAGGCTGGGTACAGTTGTGTAATTATATGTGTAATTATATTATATGTGTGATTATATATGATTATATGTGTATGGGGTCACTTGTGGGGAACTCCAATGTGTAGGCACACAGGGCTCTCCATACGCAACCTGGTGTTTGCTAACAATTGGAATTGTTAGCGGACACCATGTCGCGTTTGGAGAGCCCCTGTGTGCCTTAACATTGGAGCTCCCCCACAAGTGACCCCATTTTGGAAACTAGACACCCCAGGGAACTTATCCTGATGGGTAGTGGCATATTGAAGCCCCAGGTGCTTCACAAATAAATAGGAAAAAAAAAAAAAAGTGGAAAAAAAGTACTTTTTAGTTTTTACGGATTAATTTGTGAAGCACCTGGGGTTCAATATGCTCACAACCCATCAGGATATGTTCCCTGGGGTGTCTAGTTTCCAAAATGGGGTCACTTGTGGGGGAGCTCTAATGTGTAGGCACACAGGGGCTCTCCAAACGTGACATGTGTCCGCTAACAAGTTGACCTGATTTTCCATTCAAATTGTTAGCGGACACCATGTTGCGTTTGGAGAGCCCCTGTGTGCCTACACATTGGAGTTCCCCCACAAGTGACCCCATTTTGGAAACTAGACACCCCAGGGAACTTATCTAGATGGGTAGTGGGCATATTGAACCCCCAGGTGCTTCACAAATAAATGGGAAAAAAAAAAAAAAGTGGAAAAAAAGTACTTTTTCGTTTTTACGGATTAATTTGTGAAGCACCTGGGGGTTAAATATGCTCACAACCCATCAGGATAAGTTCCCTGGGGTGTCTAGTTTCCAAAATGGGGTCACTTGTGGGGGAGCTCCAATGTGTAGGCACACAGGGGCTCTCCAAACGTGACATGTGTCCGCTAACAAGTTGACCTGATTTTCCATTCAAATTGTTAGCGGACACCATGTTGCGTTTGGAGAGCCCCTGTGTGCCTACACATTGGAGTTCCCCCACAAGTGACCCCATTTTGGAAACTAGACACCCCAGGGAACTTATCTAGATGGGTAGTGGGCATATTGAACCCCCAGGTGCTTCACAAATAAATGGGAAAAAAAAAAAAAAAGTGGAAAAAAAGTACTTTTTCGTTTTTACGGATTAATTTGTGAAGCACCTGGGGATTCAATATGCTCACAACCCATCAGGATATGTTCCCTGGGGTGTCTAGTTTCCAAAATGGGGTCACTTGTGGGGGAGCTCTAATGTGTAGGCACACAGGGGCTCTCCAAACGTGACATGTGTCCGCTAACAAGTTGACCTGATTTTCCATTCAAATTGTTAGCGGACACCATGTTGCGTTTGGAGAGCCCCTGTGTGCCTACACATTGGAGTTCCCCCACAAGTGACCCCATTTTGGAAACTAGACACCCCAGGGAACTTATCTAGATGGGTAGTGGGCATATTGAACCCCCAGGTGCTTCACAAATAAATGGGAAAAAAAAAAAAAAAGTGGAAAAAAAGTACTTTTTCGTTTTTACGGATTAATTTGTGAAGCACCTGGGGGTTCAATATGCTCACAACCCATCAGGATACGTTCCCTGGGGTGTCTAGTTTCCAAAATGGGGTCACTTGTGGGGGAGCTCCAATGTGTAGGCACACAGGGGCTCTCCAAACGTGACATGTGTCCGCTAACAAGTTGACCTGATTTTCCATTCAAATTGTTAGCGGACACCATGTTGCGTTTGGAGAGCCCCTGTGTGCCTACACATTGGAGTTCCCCCACAAGTGACCCCATTTTGGAAACTAGACACCCCAGGGAACTTATCTAGATGGGTATTGGGCATATTGAACCCCCAGGTGCTTCACAAATAAATGGGAAAAAAAAAAAAAAGTGGAAAAAAAGTACTTTTTCGTTTTTACGGATTAATTTGTGAAGCACCTGTGGGGTTCAATATGCTCACAGCCCATCAGGATAAGTTCCCTGGGGTGTCTAGTTTCCAAAATGGGGTCACTTGTGGGGAGCTCCAATGTGTAGGCACACAGGGGCTCTCCAAACGTGACATGTGTCCGCTAACAAGTTGACCTGATTTTCCATTCAAATTGTTAGCGGACACCATGTTGCGTTTGGAGAGCCTCTGTGTGCCTACACATTGGAGTTCCCCCACAAGTGACCCCATTTTGGAAACTAGACACCCCAGGGAACTTATCTAGATGGGTAGTGGGCATATTGAACCCCCAGGTGCTTCACAAATAAATGGGAAAAAAAAAAAAAAGTGGAAAAAAAGTACTTTTTCGTTTTTACGGATTAATTTGTGAAGCACCTGGGGGTTCAATATGCTCACAACCCATCAGGATAAGTTCCCTGGGGTGTCTAGTTTCCAAAATGGGGTCACTTGTGGGGGAGCTCCAATGTGTAGGCACACAGGGGCTCTCCAAACGTGACATGTGTCCGCTAACAAGTTGACCTGATTTTCCATTCAAATTGTTAGCGGACACCATGTTGCGTTTGGAGAGCCCCTGTGTGCCTACACATTGGAGTTCCCCACAAGTGACCCCATTTTGGAAACTAGACACCCCAGGGAACTTATCTAGATGGGTAGTGGGCATATTGAACCCCCAGGTGCTTCACAAATTGATCTGTAAAAATTAAAAAGTACTTTTTTTTTCACAAAAATTTTGTTTTAGCCTAATTTTTTAAATTTTCAAATGGCCAACAGCATAAAGTTCATCCTAAAATTTGTTGGGCAATTTCTCCTGAGTACACCGATACCTCATATGTGGTCATAAACAACTGTTTGGGCTCACGACAGGGCTCAGAAGGGAAGGAGCGCAATTTCCCTTTTTGAATGGAAAATTAGCTCCAAAAGTCAAATTGCGCTCCTTCCCTTCTGAGCCCTGCCGTGCGCCCAAACAGTTGTTTATGACCACATATGAGGTATCGATATACTCAGGAGAAATTGCCCAACAAACTTTAGGATCCATTTTATGCTGTTGCCCATGTGAAAATGAAAGATTTGAGGCTAAAAGAACATTTTTGTTGGAAAAATTTAAATATCCATTTTTTGTTTCCACTTTGCTTTAGTTCCTGTGAAGCACCTGAAGGGTTAATATTCTTCTTGAATGTAGTTTTGAGTAGCATGAGGGGTGCAGTTTTTAGAATGGTGTCATTTTTGGGTGTTTTCTGTTGTGTACACCCCTCAAACGGACTTCAAATGTGATGTGGTCACTAAAAAAAATGGTTTTGTAAATTTTGGTGGAAAAATGAAAAATTGCTGATGAACTTTGAACCCTTATAACTTCCTACCCCAAAAAAATTTTTTTTCCAAAATTGTGCTGATATAAAGTAGACATGTGGGAAATATTATTTATCAACAATTTTGTGTCACATAACTCTCTGGTTTAGCAGAAAAAAAATTCAAAATTAGAAAATTTCGAAATTTTCAAAATTTTTGCCATATTTTTGATTTTTTCACAAATAAACGCAAAAATTATTGACCTAAATTTAATACTAACATGAAGCCCAATATGTCACGAAAAAACAATCTCAGAATCGATAGGATCGGTTGAAGCGTTCCAGAGTTATAACCTCATAAAGGGACACTGGTCAGAATTGCAAAAAATGGCTCGGGCATTAAGGCTAAAATAAGCAAAAATGGGCTCGAGGGTGAAGGGGTTAATGCATCCCATTATTTTATTTGCCTTTGCAGCAGCTGCCTGACACTGGCCATTAAATGTGAGTTTGTCATCTACCCATACACCCAGGTCTTTTTCAGTGACAGTTTTGCCTAGTGTTTTACAATTAAGCACATAATTATACCTTTTGTTTCCTCTGCCCAAGTGCATGACTTTACATTTATCCCCATTAAAGCGCATTTGCCATTTAGCAGTCCAAGCTTCTAGTTTACATAAATCCTCCTGTAATATAAAATTGTCCTCCTCTGTATTGATTACCCTGCAGAATTTAGTGTCATCTGCAAATATTGAGATTCTACTCTGTATGCCCCCTACAAGGTCATTAATAAATATATTAAATAGAAGCGGGCCCAACACTGACCCCTGTGGTACCCCACTGTTAACTGTGACCCATTCTGAGTGTGTTCCATTAATAACCACCCTTTGTTTCCTATCACTAAGCCAGTTCTTAACCCACTTACACATATTTTCCCCTATCCCCATTGCCCTCATTTTATGCATCAACCTTTTGTGTGGCACCGTATCAAAAGCTTTTGAAAAGTCCATATACACCACATCCACTGCATTTCCTTGGTCCAGTCCAGAACTTACTTCTTCATAGAAGCTTATTAGATTAGTTTGACAGGAACGGTCCCTCGTAAAACCATGTTGATAATGGGTCATGAGGTTATTTTTCTTCAGATACTCCAGTATAGCATCTCTTAGAAAACCCTCATGGATTTTACCCACAGTAGAGGTTAAGCTTACTGGCCTATAATTTCCAAGTTCAGTTTTTGTTCCCTTTTGAATATTGGCACCACATTTGCTATACGCCAGTCCTGTGGTACAGACCCTGTTATTATGGAATCTTTAAATATTAAAAATAATGGTCTATCTATGACAGTACTTAATTCTTGCAGCACTCTGGGGTGTATCCCATCCGGGCCCGGGGATTTGTCAATTTTAGTGATTTTTAGACGATGCCGTACTTTCTCTTGGGTTAAGCAGGTGACATTTAATTGAGACTTTTTGTTATCACTGATCATATTGTCTGTCATGGGATTTTCTTGTGTAAATACTTTTGAAAAAAAGTCATTTAGCATATTGGCTTTTTCCTCATCCTCATCCACCATTTCACCCAGACTATTTTTAAAGGGGCCAACACCATCATTTTTTAGTTTCTTACAATTTATGTAGTTAAAAAATATTTTGGGATTCTTTTTACTTTCTCTGGCAATGAGTCTCTCTGTCTTAATCTTTGCTGCCTTGATTTGCATTTTACAAATGTTATTTAATTTTCTGTATTTATTTAATGCCTCATCACTACCTACGTGCTTTAATTCCCTAAATGCTTTCTTTTTGTCACATATTGCACCTCTTACCGCTTTATTTAGCCATAGTGGTTTCCTCCTATTTCTAGCATGCTTATTCCCATAGGGTATATATTGTGCACAGGTCCTATTCAGGATGCTAATAAACATCTCCCATTTGTGTTGTGTACTTTTATGTCTCAGGACATCGTCCCAGTTTATTGCACTAAGATCATCTCTCAACCGTTGGAAATTTGCCTTCCTGAAGTTTAGTGTCCTTGTAGCCCCTCTACTACACGTCTTAGTAAAGGACACTTGAAAGCTTATTAAGTTATGATCACTATTACCCAAGTGACCTCCAACCCGTATATTTGATATGCGGTCCGGCCTGTTGGTTAATGTTAGGTCCAGCAGTGCCCCCCTTCTTGTTGGGTCCTGAACCAGTTGTGAAAGGTAATTGTCTCTCATAGTTTTCAAAAACTTATTACCTTTGCTGGAACTGCAGGTTTCTGATCCCCAATGTATTTCAGGGTAGTTGAAGTCCCCCATAATAATGACTTCTCCCTGAGTCACTGCTTCATCTATTTGCTTTATGAGGATATTCTCCTCCACTTCCATTATTGTTGGGGACTTATAACAAACCCCTATCAGTAATTTATTATTTTTTCCCCCTCCCCTTATCTCCACCCACAGGGACTCTACATTTCCATTAGATTCACCTATATTATCACGCAGGATGGGTTTTAAGGATGATTTTACGTATAAACATACACCTCCTCCTCGCCTATTTGTACGGTCATTTCGGAACAGACAATAGCCCTGTAAATTAACAGCCCAGTCATGGCTCTCGTCCAGCCAAGTCTCCGAAATCCCCACCATGTCATAATTATTTTCCAACAAAATCAGTTCTAATTCCTCCATTTTGTTGGTGAGGCTTCTAGCATTAGTGTACATGCACTTTATGCATCTCTCTTTACCTCTATTCCTTCCTACTAGATTGACTGTTCTAACCCCACCCCCATGCCACCCCCAATTTTATTACTTGTGCCCAGGTTACTATTTACACTATCTTCCCCTCCTATACAATGAATACCCTCCCCGCCCAATCCCTAGTTTAAACACTCCTCCAACCTTCTAGCCATTTTCTCCCCCAGCACAGCTGCACCCTCCCCATTGAGGTGCAGCCCGTCCCTAGCATAGAACCTGTAGCCAACAGAGAAGTCGGCCCAGTTCTCCAGGAACCCAAACCCAACCTTCCTACACCAATTCCTGAGCCACTTATTTATCTCCCTAATCTCCCTTTGCCTCTCTGGTGTGGCACGTGGTGCAGGCAGTATTTCAGAGAATACTACCTTGGAGGTCCTTGCCTTAAGCTTGCAGCCTAATTCCCTGAAATCATCTTTAAGGACCTTCCACCTACCTCTAACTTAGTCATTTGTGCCAATGTGCACCATGACCGCTGGGTCCTCACCAGCCTCTCCCAGTAATCTGTCAACCCGGTCAGCGATGTGCTGGACTCGAGTGCCAGGTAGGCAGCACGCTGTTCGACGATCCCTGTCTTTGTGACAGATTGCCCTATCTATTCCCCTAATAATTGAGTCCCCCACTACCAGCACCTGTCTGGCCTGCCCTTCTCTCCTGTTTTTCCCCTTACTGGAGCAGACACTCCTCTGGCTTTCAGAGGTCATGCCCTGCTGCAGCAGTGCTATCCCTGAACTCACACCACCCTCATCTGCCAACATAGCAAATTTATTGGGGTGTGCCAGATCAGGGCTAGCCTCCCTGGCACCCTTCCCTCTACCCCGCCTTCTAACTGTCACCCAGCTGGCTACCTCACGGTCCTGCAGCTCCATACTACCATCCTCCCCCATATCTATCCCATTGAGCAGCTGTTCAGTGAGCAGCAGACTCCTTTCCATATTGTCTATGGATCTCAGCGTTGTCAGTTGTTCATTTAGATCCAAGAAGAGAGATTTGATTGACTCTGAATAGTCCTAAATTGTGAGGTGTCTTGCGGAGGGATGCAGCAGTCTTGAAATTGCCAAACTTTTGAAGCGTGATCACCGAACAATCAAGCGTTTCATGGCAAATAGCCAACAGGGTCGCAAGAAGCGTGTTCTGCAAAAAAGGCGCAAAATAACTGCCATTGAATTGAGGAAAGTCAAGTGTGAAGCTGCCAAGATGCCATTTGCCACCAGTTTTGCAATATTTCAGAGCTGCAACATTACTGGAGTATCAAAAAGCACAAGGTGTGCTATACTCAGGGACATGGCCAAGTTAAGAAAGGCTGAAAAATGACCACCTTTGAACAAGAAACATAAGATAAAATGTGAAGACTGGGCCAAGAAATATCTTAAGACTGATTTTTCAAAGGTTTTATGGACTGATGAAATGAGAGTGATTCTTGATGGGCCAGATGGATGGGCTAGAAGCTGAATCAGTAAAGGGCAGAGAGCTCCACTCCAACTCAGACGCCAGCAAGGTGGAGGTGGGGTACTGGTATGGGCTGGTATCATCAAAGATGAACCTGTGGGACCTTTTCGGGTTGAGAATTGAGTGAAGCTCAACTCCCAGACCTACTGCCAGTTTCTGGAAGACAACTTCTTCAAGCAGTGGTACAGGAAGAAGTCGGTATCTTCGGTATCGTTCAAGAAAAACATGATTTTCATGCAGGACAATGCTCCATCACATGCATCCAACTACTCCACAGCGTGGCTGGCCAGTAAAGGTCTAAAAGAAGAAAAAATAATGACATGGCCCCCTTGTTCACCTGATCTGAACCCCATAGAGAACCTGTGGTCCTTCCTAAAATGTGAGATCTACAGTGAGGGAAAATAGTACATCTCTCGGAACAGTGTCTGGGAGGCTGTGGTGGCTGCTGCATGCAATGTTGATCGTAAACAGATCAAGCAACTGACAGAATCTATGGATGGAAGGCTGTTGAGTGTTATCATAAAGAAAGGTGGCTATATTTATCACAAATTTTTGGGGGTTTTGTTTTTGCATGTCAGAAATGGTTTTTTTTTCTAAATTTTGTGCAGTTATATTGGTTTACCTGGTGAAAATAAACAAGTGAGATGGGAATATATTTGGTTTTTATTAAGTTGCCTAATAATTCTGCACAGTAATACTTACCTGCACAAACAAATATCCTCCTAAGATAGCCACATCTAAAAAGAAAAACACTCCAACTTCCAAAAATATTAAACTTTGATATTTGAGTCTTTTGGGTTGATTGAGAACATAGTTGTTGATCAATAATAAACATAATCCTCTACAATACATTGGGCAGCACGGTGGCTCAAGTGGTTAGCACTGCAGCCTTTGCAGCACTGGGGTCGTGAGGTCCTGGGTTCAATTCCCACTAAGGACACAAAGGACAACATCTGCAAGGAGTTTGTATGTTCTCCCCATGTTTGCGTGGGTTTCCTCTGAGCACTCTGGTTTCCTCCCACATTGTAAAGACATACTGATAGGATGTTTAGATTGTGAGCTCCAAGAGAGACAGCATTTCTCATGTATGTAAAGTGCTATGGAATTAATAGCGCTATATAAATGAATAAATATTATTGTTATATTATTATTATATTATTATATTATATTATATTATTACAATACAAATTGCCCAATAATTCTGCACACAGTGTATGCATTTATCTCTACAATTTCTCCTGAGGAAACTAGTGAATAAGTGGTCTACCATTTTTGGAGAAATTACTGATCAGTATTAAATGAGCTCTAAGGGTACCGTCACACCTGGCCATATCGGTGGCGATTCCATATTCGACGCAGGGGCGTGGCCTATCGCTCCCATGTTACAGGATCGCCGCTGGGGTTTGTGGACAACCCAGCGGCGATGGTGCCTGTAACATCGCTGGTGCGTCACCGGAGGTATCGACGCTGACGGGGCGCCAAAAACGTGCGCGCCCCCATGCGTCGCCGGCGATATCTCCACGGTTATGGACAGGTGTGACAGTACCCTTGGGGTACCGTCACACCTGACCATATCGGCGGCGATACCATAGGCAATGCAGGGGCGTGGCCTATCGCCGCCAACATTGCCGATGTGTCGCCTAGTGTAAAGAGGCGATGTTGGTGCTAACAATCGCCTTAGAGTGGTCGCCTGGTTTCTCAGCAGTGCTCTGATCTCGCCAATGTTACAGGCGATGGGAGCCATAGGCTCCCATGTTACAAGATCACTGCTGGGGTTTGTGGACACCCCAGTGGCAATGGTGCCTGTAACATCGCCGTTGCGTCGCCGGAGGTATCGCTGCATGTGAACATGCAACGGCGAAGCTGGTGGGGCACCAAAAACGTGCGCGCCCCCATGCGTCGCCAGCGATATCTCCGTCGATATGGCCAGGTGTGACGGTACCCTAATGGTTGATTTTTTTGTCTTTAGGCAAATCTGTACAAAATCTCCTAGTTCTGATGAGCTTTCTACAATAAGACAAAGCGAAATGCGTCAAGCGTGGTGAACTCTCATCTAAACTTTCTTGGGTTTGCAAGCACATCATCTAACACAGGCACCCCGGATGGCTAACTTACTCTGGACTGCATCATGAGTTAAGTCGTGCCCCTGGAATATTTTTCTCCATTTCTATATAAGAACTTGTGACTCACCTTGTTCTCTCACTAGGGTAAGACCCATAGAGTGGGGGCACCGCAAAACCTTAGGGTGTTAAACCTCCATTGCAAGGTAGAGACAGTTATAGGGATAAAATTGGTGATCTGTATAATTTGCAACCCATTATATGTTAACGTTTGTTTATGCATCTGGTCCTCTAGACCTTTACAGAGTTTAAATAAAGATTCTGATTTTAGATCTCTTCCAAGTTGGTAATTAAATACTATAGTGTTATACTTTTTGCACAGCTTATGGATACCCACAGTTGCAGTAGAAAATTCACAGAGCAGATTATATGGGATAACAAGCTTTTACTTCTCAGAACATGAGGTAAAGGAATAATGCAAAGTCACTCAGTACTGCACCAGGAAGAAGTAACAATACTGAAAGTACAAGAGAGACTTGTTCTTTTACAATACAGTAAGCAAGGAAAACTTTACATAACATCGCCATCTATTGTCAGATCAGCATAAAGTCCTCCTTTACACAAACGAAGTCCACAACTGTTGCATATACCAACAAATTAGACCTGACAGCACCCCAAAACTCTCAACTATCTCCATGGCCAGTTGCAAGGACTCTTTGGGGTTTTCAAGAAATAAGAGAACGTCATCTGCATAAAGCGGTATTTTCTCTTCTATGTCACCAAATTGAAATCCCCTGACGCCGCTAGAGGCTCTAATCTTGGTTGCGAGGGTTCTATAGCCATAGCAAATAACAGTGGAGATAACGGGCAGCCCTGCCTAGCACCCCTATGTAGGGCAAATTCCTCAGACAGCTCCCCACTCACCCTAACACGAGCCGTCGGAGAGGAGTACAACAACTCCACCCACGCCATGAATATTGGTCCGAAGCTCATATATTCTAGGATTTTCCACAAATATTTCCATTCTATGCTATTGAACGCCTTCCACGCATCAAGAGAGGAGACGACTCTCTGACCCACATTATCTGCCGGCAGTTGTAGGTTCAGAAAGAGCCCCCTAAGGTTAATTGTGGTAGACTTCTGAGGTATGAAGCCTGTCAGATTGGGGTGTATCATCTTTTGCATGACACCCATTAGGCGGTTCGACAGTATCCTGGCCAATATCTTAACATCCATCATCAGTAGAGAGATGGGTCGATAAAACTCCACCAACCTAGGATCCTTATTCTCTTTTGGAATAATGACAATAACAGCTTCACGCATGGATTTCGGCAGTGCACCCCTCTCCAACGTCCCCTCAAAAGCCCCTGCAGCTGTGGGACCAAAACCTCTTCCAAGCTCTTATAAACCTCTCCTGGGATCCCATTCGCCCGCGAGGTCTTATGATTAGCCATAGACAACAGTGCTTTACTCACTTCCTTGCCCATTAAAGGCTTATCGAGGTCATACAGATCTTTCCTATCCAATTTACACAGTTTCGTGCCCTCTAAAAACCTGTCTATCTCCTCCTCCATGGCCTGTCATTCAGATGTATACAATTGCACATAAAAGTCTTCAAAAGCGTCTAATATGTCCCGGGTCTCTGTAGCATATTGTCCATCTCCATTACTAGTCCCATATACCCGGGCAGAGTTCCAAAGGGCTGCTGTGATTGTCGACAGTAAATGTCCCACATTCTCTCCCTCTTCATAAAAGACAGTCTTCTGTAATGCCCTTCTGTTCTCCGCTCTCCTCATGTGGAGTTTATTCACTTCTTCTTGAGCGATCTTAAGTCTTAGATTAGCCTCCATGGTGGGATAAAACAATAAATCCTCCTTCACCTTTTGGAGTTCCTCAGTTACTGCCTGATCCTCTCTATGACTATGTGTCTTGCGTCTAGAGATGTCTTTAATAAGCAATCCCCTCAAGTAGGCCTTCATGATATCCCAGGTGACATGTGTAGGTGCACTTCCCTTATTCAAAGTAAAGAACTCCTCTAACTCCTTTCCATTCATATCTATGTGTTTTAACCCCTCTGGATGAAATTTCCAGACTCCCCTCTTCCGATCACTCACATTTCCAATATGTATAGTCACAACCAAGGGGCTATGATACGATAATACTGTTGACAGATACTCAACCTCCTCCACCATTCTGTCAAAGCGTTCATTACCCAAAGCTAAATATATGCGGGATAAAGTATGATGTGTGGACAAGTAGCAGGAATAGCCATAGCGATCCTGGTTACGCACACTCCACAAATCCACCAATCCGATTTTCTTCAAGTAACAAAAAAAAGGAGGTTAATGTACTCTGTCCCCCACTCCCAGTCTGTTTGGCTCTATCCCAGTTTCAGCACATTTACTTTCACTTTCACCAAGTGTGTCTCTAGAATACACGCTATCTTGGGACCACATTTTTCAATGTGACCCATAGCAGCTGCCCGCTTCGTCACATCTGACAGCCCTCTGACATTCTAGCTAAAAATTTTAACCGTAAACCGCTATCCTCAAACCTCCTCCCAGTTCCCACAGTGACTTGAACTCTCCTCCCTGGAATGAAACATACTACTATACTACCTCTTTAGAGATCGGTGGTTTATTTAGGGAACAAAAACATTCCGTGCAGGGAGGGAGAGAGGAGCAGCTGACGACGGCACCGTTTCGCGCTTATGCGCTTCCACGGGTCATCTACTTTATTTATCTGCTGGACTGTTGTGCTTGAAGACAGGCACCTCCCGCTATCACCTGTTCGCTCCACGTCTTATCCACCCGGCAGGCTGCTGGCTCTGGTGCCCCGGTTTCCTTCTGTTTATTTATAGCTATACTACCTCTGCTGCACCCCACATGACCTCAGCGCCTGGCTGCAGCACTGGTAAACACTTACTAGATACCACAGGTGGCGTCACGTATAATCCCCAATCATCATCTCCATCAGCCATTGAGTGCCCAGGGCACGGAACTGGGACCCAACCGAAGCCACCATCCTGGTGTCCGAGTATCCCCTTCACTGCTGGCCTGACTCAAAATTGGCGTCACGAGTAGGATGCCGTGCCTGGTAAAATGGGTACTGTGTGCCATGAAAAGACTGATTTTTGTGAACTTTCGACATTTTTATTTTTGATCTTTCTTTTTGTGGATGAAGAGGAAGCCCATGTCACCCGTGGAGGGGACCAGCAAGTCGCCCGTTCAGGGGACCAATGCACCATTCCGACGCAGAGCCATTGACCACACGGATTCTTCAGGACAACCTGCCTTCGCTGCAACAAACCAAGCCACTTCGCAAGGGAATGTCCTTTAAACTAGAGATTTCTGGGTCCGAGGGCCAATCCCCCGGAGTAAGACGTTCTGGGCCCATCTGACTGGGTCGTCCTTACCTTAACACCGGGTCACAGGTTACCCCCATTCCACATATCCTTTACAAACAATTTTGGTCTGATATATATCTCAAACCTCCAGACTCTAGCTTTGTTATTCATGCAGCTAATGGACTACCACTGAATCAGGTGGGGTTTAGAGAATTGACAATAAAGCTGGAGAGGGTAGATTTAAAAGGCCAAGGGTTATGTGTGGTAGAAGATGACTCTAATGGTAAATGCCCCTACATGGTTATTGGTAATAATGTGATTGAAAACTGCCTTGGGGAATTGTTGTTTTCACAGAATGCTGTAACTACTGGTAATGGGCAGAAGAGAGTCCTCCAGAGAGAAATCCGAGCCCTCATGCACAAGCAACAGGTAAATCTGTCTGGTGGAGAGATTGGCAGCTGGTTTCCATTGTACTACCACCAAAAAGTGAAATGATGATATGGTGTCAAGCAGCTATAGGTCTCAGAGGAAAGGAATACCAGGCAGTTGTAGAGCTGGTATATTCAGAACACAGACCTACACTACTGACAGCCAGAGGGTTGGTGGATGTACACAAGGGAAGAGTGCCAATCCGTGTATTAAATTGTGGGGAGGAAGAAGCAAAACTACCCAGGTATGCTACTGTAGCAAAGCTGTAAACTGTCTGTGATAACAACATACAGACAGTAGAGCCCCTGTCCCCGTCAAGCCAGGCAGAGGACAGCAACACTAAGGGACAGCTGGAGGAGTGGTGTCAGCAGTTGCACGTAGGAACAGAGGCCACCCCTTCCCACCAGCATGGAGTCTACCGGGTAGCACAAGAGGTTGAACATGTATTCAGTAAGCATCCATTAGATTTTGGGAGGATTAAAGGGGTACACCATCACATACCCACAGGAGATCATCCCCCAATTAAAGTGTGAGATACAGACCCGTTCCACCAAACAACTACCAGTGTGCTAAATAAATGCTGCAGGACATGAAGGAAGCAGGGGTTATAAGAGATAGCTGTAGTCCCTGGGCAGCCCCCGTAGTCCTAGTCAGAATGAAGGATGGCACTATGAGGATGTGTGTGGATTACAGGGAAATCAATTAAATCACTCACAAGGATGCTTACCCGGAACCCCGCATAGAGGAATCTGTTGCTGCATTAAAGACTGCTAATTATTTCTCTACATTAGATCTCACTAGTGGGTATTGGCAGGTCTCCATTGCAGAAGAAGACCGGGAGAAGACAGCATTCGCAACTCCAATGGGCCTATGCGAATTCAACAGCATGCCATTCGGGTTATGCAATGCACCAGGATTGTTTCAAAAACTCATGGAATGTTGCCTGGGAGACCTAAACTTCGAGACAGTGCTCTTATACCTGGACGACGTCATCGTGTATTTCAAAACCTATGAGGAACACCTGGAACACTTGGCGGAGGTATTTGCAGCTCTAACAAAGTACGGAATGACATCTAAATGTCAGCTGCTGAAAACAAAAGTCCAATACCTCGGGCATGTGGTCAGCGCAGATGGAGTAGCACCATATCTGGAAAAAGGTACAGCTATCCAGCACTGGCAGAGGCCAACCACCGTCAGAGAGGTACGTCAATTCTTAGGTTTGGTTGGGTACTACAGAAGATTAATTAAGGGCTGCACAAAGATGGCAGCGCCCCTACAAGATCTTCTGGTAGGCCAAACTAGGAAGAGGAGGTCCTCCGAGCCACCATTGGAATGGGGAAGGGAGCAAGAAGATTCTTTCCAGCAGATGAAGCGGTCTCTGACCGGTAAGGAAATCCTGGCTTATCCTGACTATAACTTACCATTCGTTCTTTACACCGACGCAAGTAATGTAGGCTTGGGAGCGGCACTATCCCAGATGCAAGATGGCAAGGAGAGAGTAATTGCCTATGCCAGCAGAAAACTTTGACCCACAGAAAGGAACCTGGAAAACTACAGTTCCTTTAAGTTGGAGTTCCTGGTCTTGGTCTGGGCAATAACAGAGCGGTTCAAGCATTACCTAGCAGCTTCAAAATTTACCGTCTTCATGGACAATAATCCATTAACACACCTGGATACTGCGAAGCTTGGTGCATTGGAGCAATGCTAGATGGCTTTGGCTATCAAATTACGACTTTATTATCAAGTACCAGGTAGGCCGTAAAAATGGAAATGCTGATGCCCTCTCCAGAAACCCTCAAGTACATTTACAAGGACCTGAAGAAGAGGTGGATAACTTGGAGGAAATAGAATTCCCAGCTTTCCATAGAAAAAGAGAAATGACAGAAGCCAACATCTACCAGAACAATCAGAATGTTGCACTTAACCTGTTGCCTCACTATGGATGGAAATAGACACAAGACAGTGATCCGGCAGTGAGCCTAGTAAAGAGACTGGTAACCAACCGGATTCCCAACTTAAAAAGAATGCTCCACCAGAGGCCCAACACCTGTGGAAAGGAAGAAGGAGATTAGTCATCTATCAAGATCAATTGTGCAGACGGTATATCAACCCCAGAACACATGAAATGGTATTGCAAGTTGTGATTCCAAAGACAGACGTCCAAATGGTGTTGGAAGCATACCATAATGGAGCAGGACACTTTTAATGGAGAAAACTGGAGATATTGTTACGTGAAAGATTCTATTGGATTGGCATGAGATCTACCATAGAGAAATGGTGTAAAAATTGAGGACCATGCTCATTGAGAAGAAAAGACCATAACAGCCAGAATGCACCACTACAGCCTATCATCACTAAACAGCTATTAGAACTGGTAGCCTTAGATCACGTCAAACTCACACCCATCAGATCAGGCTATACCTATGCTCTTACCATGGTAGACCACTATTCCAGATTCCTAGTGGTAGCTCCTTTGAAAGACTTAACAGCTCAGACAGCAGCAAGAACCTTTCAAGCCTATTTCTGCAGACCACACGGGTATCCAGAACAGGTATTGACAGATCAAGGTCCTGCCTTTGAAGCTGAAATGTTTCAAGAGTTCTGTAACTTGTACGGATGCAAGAAAATTCGTACCACACCTTACCATCCTCAAACCAGCAGAATGTGTGAGAAAATGAATCTCGTGGCAATAGAATTGCTAAAAACTTTGCCACTAGAAGAACGAAACAGATGGCCAGACAAGTTACCAGAACTTGTTGACATCTACAACAACATCCCAGTGAGCTCAACAAATTGTACCCCTGCATAACTTATGAGAGCAAGACCAGGAAAATTACCAGTAGACTTTGAAATGGGCATTGTAGTTCCTGAAGAAAACACCTCAGATGCAGATTGGGATACTAGATAAAAGAGCAGTACAATAAAATACAGGAATGTGTTGAGAGAAGTCTGGCAAAATCAAGAGAAAAGCAAGAAACAAACTTTAACAAAAGCGCACAAGGAACACCCTTAACACCGAGAGAATTGGTTTTGAAAAGGAAAAAGAGACTCCACAAGTTAGATGATCAATGGGAAGCAGAACTATACACTGTATTACCATCAAACTTTGACAAACAGAAGACCTGTCTGATCAGTAAAGACAATGGAGAAACAACAGCAACAGTGTCCAGACATCATTTAAAGAAGTACCCTCAACCACCACAACCAAAGGAAGATGTCCCTTGTCCAGTATCAGAAGAAAAGGAACCAAAGACAGTCAAGTCAATCTTAGGTGAACTACCTGCAGATTGGCCCCAAATAGAAGGTGCATATCTAATACAAATGTTGACCTTCCCACAACCAGTTGAAGAACTAAGAGCAGAAGAACCGCCCATTGTAGTAGAGCCAAAGAGTACTGCAATCGGTGCATCTACGATTCCCACTGTGAGAATGAGAAGACACTAAAGCATACCTGTGTTACGTAGACCAACACATGGGTCAGTAAACAGTGTTCGCTCTACACCAGGCTTACATACTAGTGGAATACCAGTTTTACGTAGGTCAACATGTAGTAACTTGGGTCAAGCACCACTAAGATAAAGACGATAAAATGCCAAATGTAGACAAATGTAAATATGTAATTAATGTTAGTGTACAGAAGGGTGAAGAGTAGGCTAAAACAGATCAAACCAGGTACACAACATACGAAAGAGGGGTGAGTGGAGTTGGCGTAAGGAGCTGTCTAGGGAGAGCAAAATCTTGGCCAATAGGTGACCCCAGGGCCAGGAGGCCTACAGCGTTAATGACCGATAGAGGCCCCTGCAGTACCTAGGACTCCTACACCGAGGCACCTGTAGTAAGTGTTTTTTGTATATTTTGAACTTTTAAGCCTACAGAGACTTTACCTATTTGGACTTTTTGAACTTTTTATAATTTTTTTTGGACCATAGCCACAGGACTGGTGGTGGCAAAAATACCAGAAGCAGCCTGCATCGTATGGATTAGCGCTGTATGGACTGGTTAATTGTTTTTCCCATTTTTCCCTGGTTTTTGTAAATTTTATTTTGAGACTTTGTTCAAATTAATGTAAATATAAATGTCATATTATGTTTGTTCCCGGAGGACTGAAGTTAACTAGGGGGGAATGTGGGACTCCTGCGGAGATTGCCACATGACCCACCGGTGCGAAGAGGGATGTACACCTTGGCACACACAGCACCCAACACTTCCCACCCCAGGCCTGGAGGGGGAGCTCTACTGGCTGCCCTTGAGCCAGATCCTCTATAAAGGTCCAGGTCTGAGGGAGGAGTCAATTCAGTTCAGAAGAGTTGTTCAGTTAAGTCAGTCAGTGAGCTAGGACTGAAGAGCCTAGAGGAACTGGTTGCTGGGTTAGGCCCAGAAAAAGAGAGGACCGACCCAGCTGCTGTGCAGCGCCCTAGAGAGGGAGACGGAGGCTAGTGAGAGCACAGGCAGAGGGAGAAGGGAACATAGTGGTTACCCTTATAGTTCACTCGGACGACGGAGTCCGTGCCTGCCATTAACCACTTGTGAATCCAGATAAGAGTGAAAAAGAGCTGGGATCAAATGCCGCACTGACCACAAAGATATGCCCTGAGGAAGTGGCTATGAGCCATGAAACACGTGTAGGCAAAATAAACAGAGTGTGTGATTTACTCTGCGTTTATCTTTGTGGTCAGCGTGGCATTTGATCCCAGCTCTTTTTCACTCTTATCTGGATTCTTCAGTTCTCAGCTGGGAGCCTGCAGCGACCTCCTGTGTGCTTTTATTGTAGTTGTGACACTCACAACTACATCAGGTGAGTTTAACCATTTGGGGTCTGAGGGACATGTATACTACTCTTTGTCCGCATCCTTTCTATTTTAATTAACCACTTGTGGCAGAGAAAGCCCGGAGGAACCAGAAGGATCTAGTTCCCCCTGAAGCTGAGGAAGCACAGTGCCCAAACGCGACCAGCTTAGGACCAGGGACCCCAAGGAGAGGATAGGGATCCCAAGAGAATTTCCTCACCGGCAGTTGTGGAAGGAGCATCCTGAGGAGAAGAGATCTAGATCTAGATTCAGTAAAAATATAAAAGGGTGGGGGACAGAAGGCGCAATAGTGCCCTATCACTAGTGACACTGATGGTAATGGGGTGATGCCGAGAAGCCACTCACCTGATGCAGTTGTGATCCCCACAACTGGTTTGAAGGCGTTTAGGAAATATTATTCCAAGCTGTTGCAGGACCTCCACCGACCACTGAACAGTGGTTTAATCCAGAAAGATGATGGGAGTGTAGGTGTGCCACGGTCCTCGCTGCTCCAGGGCTTAAAAAACTCGCCAAAGAGACAGTCAGATTTCCATCCTTTATTCTCCTCCTCCTACGCATTTCGGCGCCTAGCCTGGCACAGTGACACCAGTAAAAGGTACTGAAACAGAGACTGTTGTGTGAGCCTGATTTCCTGCCTCCTGAAGCGATTACAGCAGGACCGCAACTATAACTCCCCTCATCCACCCCGCCGCGCTGAGGAAAAGCTCCACCTGTGGAGAGCTATACTACCTCTGCTGTACCCCACCATCACCTCAGCGCCGAGCTGCAGCGCTGGTAACCGCTTACCAGACACCACAGGTGGCATGACGTATAATCCCCAATCATCATCTCCATAAGCCATTGAGTGCCCAGGGCACGGAACCTGACCAGCCGTGATCCCCACCGAAGCTACCGTCCCGGTATCCGAGTATCACCTTCCCTGTTGGCCCGACTCATTATTATTTAGTTTCAGCCATTTTGTGACATCCTCTGGTGTCTAAAAAAAAGGGGACTTTGATTAGGGCCACCGCTTTTAATTTTGCAGTATAAAGCGTGGAGTAGGTGGTGTCCAATGCCCTGAGTTTCCTCTTCACTTCACTATAGCGCATACAGAGTCATTGCACCTCAGCCAAGTAGTCAGGATGAATAGAGATATCACTCCCATCAATAGTAAGATCTTTGATGGTCCTGTCTTTCCGCAGTATTATGTCTCTATCTCTGTAGTTAAGTATTTTGGCCAGAATAGTGCGAGGGCATTGTCCTGGAGGTAGGGATCTCATCGAAACATGGTGTGCCCTTACCACCGCAAACAGCCTCGTTACGTTCTCAGCACGAAATTTAGCCAGCATTCATTTCTCTTTATACAGCGTGAGATCTCTACAATCAGCTCTTTCGGGGACTCCTACAATCGAGTTAATCTCGAGAGCGTTCTCCAAGTCATCTGTATTCACAGCACAGCAGAGATTTTTCAGCTGCTGAGTCTGAGTCTTCTGCATGTTAGAGAGCTGATCTTCAGCAAACTTCACTCTCTCCCTACTGCCCAGTCTGATATCTGCTATGCATGGTCTTTAATGCTGGTTATCTCTCTTTAATACCATCACCGCAGAGTCAAAGCAGTTAGGCCTCTTACAAATGTGACCACTGAACACATCTTCAAGTGGCTCCTCCTCTGACTGCAGAGCTGTAACCTGCTCATAGGCATGCTCTGCCCTGCAAACATACATCAGGCCAACACTCAGAGCTGTCCCCTGCTCCTTTTCGACCTCTCTGCCTCCACTCCCTTCTTTTCATTCCACAACATCTCGCAGTGTCTCACCTTCAAAACCTTTGATTTTGCAGCCACCTCCAGCGCTCTATGGCACCATGTCAGTGCCCACAGTAGGGGTCTGCACCAAAACAGAGTGTGCGGTATCCCAGTCATTGGAGGGGATAATGTTGAACAGAGGCTCCTTCCACATACCTAACTAGACTAGGGACCAATCAGCTATCCGTCACCATGGTAATGTCCGTGGAGAGTGTTAGGTAGAAGGAGTGGGAAACACACAGACAGATCAGTTAGTCTGAGGATGAAGCAAGACAAGTCTAGAGGAACACGACAGGGAGGGCGCCGAAAAGATGTGACCCTACAGAAAGGGGAGACCCAGTGCCAGACTGTCAGTAAACGTTGGAGGAATCGGTTCACAACGATACGCTCTGAGTCGCAGTGCAGGTGAATCCAACCCTGACCGCCAATACCAGTGGTCGCAGTCTGCCAAGCAGCCCCCGACCTCGTCCACAACATAGCACCACCAGGTATCCTCAAAAGTTGACCCCTAAGAAAGAAGGGTCACCTCTTCACACTCGAGGCCTGGTAGAAAGTGGTCTCTATAGGCAGCGCACGGATAAAAGGAGCGCAAGAAAGACACAGAGGACAGTAAACGTAAAGTTGAAGGACACTTGGAGCCTCAGAGAGACTTTGTACCCTCCAAGACTACCCGCCTTGTAATAGTGATAAAGTGTGAAAAGTTCATCTTTTGATAATAGTGAGACTCATAGACTTTCGGAGAACTCTGACCCCTTTCATTAGTGTGCATAAAGCGGCCAGCGTGAGAGAGACACTGTGCATGAGGCAAGACAAATTACCGCTGGTCCGCAGATTGTGTGTACCGGCCCATTAGGCAGATGTAGTTAAACGTTTGCACGTTTTAAGAATAAATGCCTCCATAAAGGAAGAAAATACCGTTATGTTTTAAATAAATTCCTGTTATGTTTCAGTAAATACAAAAAGCTCTGTACTGGTAGGTCGAAACACTTGCGACAAGTGTGTTTCACCAAGGGGAAGTGGTGCCTCATGTCAGTGCGCCACAGTATGGGTACTGCACCCAAAACAGAGTGTGCGGTATCCCAGTCATTGAAGGGATAATGTTCGAACTTAGGCTCTCTTCCCAGTATCCCTAACACTAGACTAGGGGACTAATCAGTTAACCCCGTCACCAGGTAACCGTCCCGGTGGGAGGAGTGTTAAGGTAGAAGGAGCAGGAAACACACAGACAGATCGAGTCTAGTCTGAGGGATGAAGCAAGGAACAAGTCCTAGAGGGACACTACAGGGAAGGTGCCTGAAGTGGCGACCCATACAGAAAGTGGAGACCCAGTGCCAGACTGTCCGAGTAAACGGTCCGGGGAATCCTGGTCCACAAGGGGTACTGGCTCTGATTCAGGTGCAGGCGAGTCCAACCCTGAGCTGCCAATACCGGTGGGTCGCAGGTGTGCCAAGCAGCCCCTGACCTTATCCACAACGTGCAGCCCCACCAGGTATCCCAAACCGGTTGAATCCCCTAAGAGAAGAAGGGTCACCTCTTCACACTCGACGGGCCTGGTAGAAAGTGGGTCTCTATAGGGCAGCGCACGGATAGAAAGGAGGCGCAAGAAAGACACAGAGGACAGTAAACGTAAAGTTGAAGGAACACTTGGGGAGCCTCAGAGAGACTTTGTACCCTCCAGAGACTACCCGGCCAGCTACCCGCAAAGACTGCTTGACTGTAAACTGAAGTGTTACCATGAACTGTTACCAGTAAAGTACCCGTACAGAGTCAGCAAGCCTCCGATGCTCTATTCTGCTTAAGTTAAGGAGTAGCTGCTGCCAAATCGACCAGCTCAGAAGCAGCGCTGCCCCGGGGATTCCGCTCTGCCTGCAGGGAGCGTTATCAACTGGCTGCAATACCACTATCCCTGGCAGTCTGACAATGGCACTGGTGAGATCACCAGAAACTACAGGTGGCGTCACGAAACTTTATTCTGTCTTTTTATTATTTTTCCCCTTTTTCCCAGTAACCCCTAGGGTACGGGCCTGGGCACAGGCTACCGAGACATCACCCCAGCATTAACACCCAGGTACTGAGTTCCAAAAGACCCCTGGGCAGGTCATCTTTTGGCGTCACGAATAGGATCCCATGCCCGGTGTTATCAGGTACTGTGTGCCTTGTGAACTTTTAAACTTGGCTCAAAAAGAACTCAGAATTGTTAATATACAGCACAAAAGAACTATTTCCTGCCATTTCCAGTGAACCCCAAAATGGAGGGATGAAAATGTGAGAGACAATGTGCTGGCCCATGCCTCGACCCTTTACCATGGGAGGGCCATACCAGAGGTGCATAACTGTTTGCTGACCCCGATTGCCACCAAACTAAAGAGACTAAACTACCCTTGGCAGAATCTAAAAATGGCAGCAGGGACAGAGCTACGCAATGGAGGTCCAGCAACCTGGAGTTGGAACCAGGAGCAAAAGACCGGCCCACGGTTGAGCACCCGGTTACCAGAGAGGATCCGCCGGTTGAATCGCAGCCCATCACCAGCGCAGAAGTTGGAGCAGAGCCAGATTACCCTGAGGCCTTACCTGATGACAGCGGCAGCGAGACCAGAGCGGAGCCCGAAGAAGCTGAGTAGCCGTCTACCCAGCCAAGCTCCGAGGAGGAAGACGACCGGAAAGGTGACATCGAGGTAGTCAGGACTTCCAGGACTCCGCGCGGTGCAGAAGGAGTCTCAACTGCACGGACCGGCTAGACAGATCGCTGTAGCCGCCATGAAAGGTGAGTGGAACCGTGCACCAGCTTTGCCCCGGAGTGGGACTTGTACCGAAATGACTGGAAGAGCTACGAGAGACATGCAGGGCCCCACGGATGGTATGCCCTGCGTGTATTTAAAGTGTAAAGACCCTATGGACACCCGGCCTTGTATATAGTGATAATAGTGTGAAAAGTTTCATCCTTTTTGATAACAGTGAGACTCATAGACTTTCGGGAGAACTCTGACCCCTTTTTCATTATGTGTGCCTAAAGCGGCCCAGCGGTGAGAGAGGACACTGTGCAGAGAGCAAGGACAAATTACCGCTGGGTCCGCAGATGTGTGTGTACCGGCCCCATTAGGCAGATGTTAGTTTAAACGTTTGCAACGTTTTAAGAATAAATGCCTCCCATAAAGGGAAGAAAATACCGTTTATTGTTTGTAAATAAAAATTTCCTGTTATGTTTCAGTAAATACAAAAAGCTCTGTACTGGGTAGGGTCGAAACACTTGCGGACAAGTGTGTTTCACCAAGGGGAATGTGGTGCCTCACTTGTCAGTGCGCCACAGTATGGGTACTGCACCCAAAACAGAGTGTGCGGTATCCCAGTCATTAAAGGAGATAATGTCGAACTTAGGCTCTCTTCCCAGTATCCCTACACCTAGACTAGGGGACTAATCAGTTAACCCGTCACCAGGGTAACCGGTCCCGGTGGGAGGAGTGTTAAGGTAGAAGGAGCAGGAAACACACAGACAGATCGAGTCTAGTCTGAGGGATGAAGCAAGGAACAAGTCCTAGAGGGACACTACAGGGAAGGTGCCTGAAGTGGCGACCCAGACAGAAAGTGGAGACCCAGTGCCAGACTGTCCGAGTAAACGGTCCGGGGGAATCCCGGTCCACAAGGGGGTACTGGCTCTGATTCAGGGTGCAGGCGAGTCCAACCCTGAGCTGCCAATACTGGTGGGTCGCAGGTGTGCCAAGCAGCCCCTGACCTTATCCACAACGTGCAGCCCCACCAGGTATCCCCAAACCGGCTTGAATCCCCTAAGAGAAGAAGGGTCACCTCTTCACACTCGACGGGCCTGGTAGAAAGTGGGTCTCTATAGGGCAGCGCACGGATAGAAAGGAGGCGCAAGAAAGACACAGAGGACAGTAAACGTAAAGTTGAAGGAACACTTGGGGAGCCTCAGAGAGACTTTGTACCCTCCAGAGACTACCCGGCCAGCTACCCGCAAAGACTGCTTGACTGTAAACTGAAGTGTTACCATGAACTGTTACCAGTAAAGTACCCGTACAGAGTCAGCAAGCCTCCGATGCTCTATTCTGCTTAAGTTAAGGAGTAGCTGCTGCCAAATCGACCAGCTCAGAAGCAGCGCTGCCCCGGGGATTCCGCTCTGCCTGCAGGGAGCGTTATCAACTGGCTGCAATACCACTATCCCTGGCAGTCTGACAACGGCACTGGTGAGATCACCAGAAACTACAGGTGGCGTCACGAAACTTTATTCTTTCTTTTTATTATTTTTCCCCTTTTTCCCAGTAACCCCTAGGGTACGGGCCCGGGCACAGGCTACCGAGACATCACCCCAGCATTAACACCCAGGTACTGAGTTCCAAAAGACCCCTGGGCAGGTCATCTTTTGGCGTCACGAATAGGATCCCATGCCCGGTGTTACCAGGTACTGTGTGCCTTGTGAACTTTTAAACTTGGCTCAAAAAGAACTCAGAATTGTTAATATACAGCACAAAAGAACTATTTCCTGCCATTTCCAGTGAACCCCAAAATGGAGGGATGAAAATGTGAGAGACAATGTGCTGGCCCATGCCTCGACCCTTTACCATGGGAGGGCCATACCAGAGGTGCATAACTGTTTGCTGACCCCGATTGCCACCAAACTAAGAGACTAAACTACCCTTGGCAGAATCTAAAAATGGCAGCAGGGACAGAGCTACGCAATGGAGGTCCAGCAACCTGGAGTTGGAACCAGGAGCAAAAGACCGGCCCACGGTTGAGCACCCGGTTACCAGAGAGGATCCGCCGGTTGAATCGTAGCCCATCACCAGCGCAGAAGTTGGAGCAGAGCCAGATTACCCTGAGGCCTTACCTGATGACAGCGGCAGCGAGACCAGAGCGGAGCCCGAAGAAGCTGAGTAGCCGTCTACCCAGCCAAGCTCCGAGGAGGAAGACGACCGGAAAGGTGACATCGAGGTAGTCAGGACTTCCGGGCTCCGCGCGGTGCAGAAGGAGTCTCAACTGCACGGACCGGCTAGACAGATCGCTGTAGCCGCCATGAAAGGTGAGTGGAACCGTGCACCAGCTTTGCCCCGAAGTGGGACTTGTACCGAAATGACTGGAAGAGCTACGAGAGACATGCAGGGCCCCACGGATGGTATGCCCTGCGTGTATTTAAAGTGTAAAGACCCTATGGACACCCGGCCTTGTATATGGTGATAATAGTGTGAAAAGTTTCATCCTTTTTGGTAACAGTGAGACTCATAGACTTTCGGGAGAACTCTGACCCCTTTTTCATTATGTGTGCCTAAAGCGGCCCAGCGGTGAGAGAGGACACTGTGCAGAGAGCAAGGACAAATTACCGCTGGGTCCGCAGATGTGTGTGTACCGGCCCCATTAGGCAGATGTTAGTTTAAACGTTTGCAACGTTTTAAGAATAAATGCCTCCCATAAAGGGAAGAAAATACCGTTTATTGTTTGTAAATAAAAATGTTCCTGTTATGTTTCAGTAAATACAAAAAGCTCTGTACTGGGTAGGGGTCGAAACACTTGCAGACAAGTGTGTTTCACCAAGGGGGAATGTGGTGCCTCACTTGTCAGTGCGCCACAGTATGGGTACTGCACCCAAAACAGAGTGTGCGGTATCCCAGTCATTAAAGGAGATAATGTCGAACTTAGGCTCTCTTCCCAGTATCCCTACACCTAGACTAGGGGACTAATCAGTTAACCCGTCACCAGGGTAACCGGTCCCGGTGGGAGGAGTGTTAAGGTAGAAGGAGCAGGAAACACACAGACAGATCGAGTCTAGTCTGAGGGATGAAGCAAGGAACAAGTCCTAGAGGGACACTACAGGGAAGGTGCCTGAAGTGGCGACCCAGACAGAAAGTGGAGACCCAGTGCCAGATGTCCGAGTAAACGGTCCGGGGGAATCCCGGTCCACAAGGGGGTACTGGCTCTGATTCAGGGTGCAGGCGAGTCCAACCCTGAGCTGCCAATACCGGTGGGTCGCAGGTGTGCCAAGCAGCCCCTGACCTTATCCACAACGTGCAGCCCCACCAGGTATCCCCAAACCGGGTTGAATCCCCTTAGAGAAGAAGGGTCACCTCATCACACCTGACGGGCCTGGAAGGAAGTGGGTCTATACAGGGCAGCGCACGGATAGAAAGGAGGCGCAAGAAAGACACAGAGGACAGTGAACATAAAGTTCAAGGAACTCTTGGGGAGACCTCAGAGAGACTTTTTACCCTCCGGTGACTACCCGGCCAGCTACCCACAAAGACTATGTGACTGTAAATTGAAGTGTTACCGTGAACTGTTACCAGTAAAGTACCCGTACAGAGTCAGCAAGACTCCGGTGTTTTATTCTGCTTAAGTTAAGGAGTAGCTGCTGCCAAATCAACCAGCTCAGCAGCAGAGCTGACCCGGGGATTCCGCTCCGCCTGCAGGGAGCGTTATCAACTGGCTGCAATACCACCATCCCCTGGTGGTCTAACAGCGGCACTGGTGAGATCACCAGAAACTGCAGGTAGTGACCTCAGGGTACGGGACCGGGCACAGGCCACCAAGACATCACCCCAGCACTAACGTCCGGGTACCAAGTTCCCAACGACCCCCTGGGCAGGTCACTTCTCACGATCGGCGTTCCTCCTCTCTGCAGCTGCCTGAACCTTGGCGCCATTTTGGGCCTGCACGCCTCTATCAGGCCACGTACCTCTGTGCCTCCACTTGGTCATCGCTGCCTCTTTCAGCCTCATGGATGCTCCAGCTTCCCGGGAGTCTCAGATACCGGTGCAAGGGAAGAATCTTTGCCCTCCGGGGATTTTAGCAGGATAAACTGGTGGATCAGTGAAAAGAGCTGTTCCGGCACCCGACCGCTCACATCAGATGCTAGGCCATGCCCCTTTTCCTCTTATTTTTTTTTAAGACACTCACACTAAAATATTTTTTACATTAGTGCAAAAAATCTTTTTGCCCTGTTAAGAAATATCTACTAATTTTTTGTCTTGCCTCGCAAATATTCTGCATCTTTTTCTTGTTTTCTCCTCACCTTTTTAGTGTTTGTGTAGTTTTAATTTGTGTTCAACAAAAAAAATTTATTTTTTGTTAACTCTCCATGTTTTCATTGAAATCGTTTTTTGTCAGAATGGTGGCCGGTCTGCAAACCTTTTCCTGTGGAGAATGGTTACAGGATTTGGAAATGTTTACCTTGCAAAAAAGAAGACCTAATCAACAGATTTAACTCCCTCCTTTGCCCCCCTCTGCCCCCCCTACTTCTTGTATCTCTGCAGAAGACTTTGCAACACCCTTCACCAACAAGATCGATCAGATCAAGCAAGTCTTTGATACCCAACCATCACAACCCCTATGTATATCAGACCACTCCCTTCCTCCACTAACCCTACTCCCATCCATCACTGGAGAAGAACCTGCACACTTCCTCTCCAAATCGCACCTCACCCCTTGTGCATCGGACCCCATCCCATCTCACTTCCTCCCCAACCTCACCACCACGCTTATCCCAGCCCTAACCCACCTCTTCAATCTATCACTAACTTCTGGTACCTTTCTCGATCCGACCTCTACATCCAGCTACAGCCCCATATCGCTGCTCCTGTTCGCTTCCAAATTTCTTGAAAAGCATATCCACACTGTACCCTCATCCCACCTCTCATCCAACTCTCTTTGACAACCTTTAATCTGACTTCCATCCCCACCACTCCACTGAAATCACCTTAACCAAAATTACTAATGACCTACTTACGGCCAAAGTTAACGGACACTTCTCCATCCTTCTCCTCCTTGACCTGTCCTCTGCATTTGACACAGTCGACCATTGCCTCCTATTACAGACACTCTCTTCCATTGATATCACTGACCTTGCCCTCTCCTGGATCTCCTTCTACCTTTCCAACCACACATAGCGTCTCCCACTCCAACACTACCTCCTCACCCCAACCCCTCTCTGTTAGGGTCCCTCAAGGCTCTGTCCTGGGACCCCTTCTTTTTTACATCTATACTCTTGGCTTAGGACAACTCATAAAGTCCCATGGATTCCAGTACCACCTGTACGCTGATCACACTCAGATCTACGTCTCTGGCCCAGACATCACCTCTCTGCTGTCCAGAATCCCAAAGTGCATGTCAGCCATATCCTTCTTCTTCTCCTGTCGCTTCCTTAAACTAAATGTAGACAAGATTGAACTCATCATCTTTCACCCATCTCGCGCACCTCCCTCACCTGATCTATCTATCACAATAAATTATATCACACTTTGCCCTGTACCTAATGTCCGCTGCCACAGAGTGATCCTTGACTCTGCCTTATCCTTCAGACCACACATTCAAGTTCTTTCCATCCCCTGCCGCCTCCAACTCAAAAATAGTACCAGAGTCCGTCCCTTCCTCAACCCTCAATCTACTAAATTACTAGTGCATGCCCTCATTATCTCCCATCTCGACTACTGCAACCTCCTCCTCTGTGGTCTCCCTGCTAACACTCTTGCTCCTCTCCAATCTGTCCTCAACTCTGCTGCCCGACTAATCTACCTCTCTCCTCGCTGCTCCTCCACCTCTACCCTTTGCAAATCCCTCCAATGGCTCCTAATTCCCCAGCGTATCCAATTCAAACTGCTAACATTGACTTACAAAGCAGTCCACAACTTGTCCCCCCCATATATCTCTGAACTAGTCTCTTGATATCATCCAACTCGTAATCTTCTATCCTCCCAAGACCACCTCCTTTCCTCCACACTTGTACGTTCTTCATCTAACAGCCTGCAAGACTTCGCTTGAGCAGCCCCCATCCTCTGGAATTCTGCACCTCAAAATGTCCGACTGTCTCCTACACTCTGAACCTTCAAGAGGAACCTGAACACCCATCTCTTCAGAACAGCCTACAGCCTGCAATTACCATGATGCCAACTCACCACCACTGGACCCGGAGCTCCACCACCACTGGACCCAGCGCCCCACCACCATCCGAGCGGACCCATCCTACTGTCTCCCTCCCCACTGCCCTGTAGAATGTAAGCCTGCAAGGGCAGGGTCCTCCCTCCTCTCTGTACCAGTCAGTCACTGTTAGTTTGTTCATTGTATTTTTAACGTGTTTGTATGTATCCCTTTCTCATGTACAGCACCATGGAATCATTGGCGCTCTATAAATAAATACAAATAATTATAATAATAATAGCTGTCTACAAATATCTCAGGGTTACACTGTAGAGGTATCAGCTTTATTCTCATTTGGACAAGATAAGAGTAGGAGCAATTTGATAAAACTGAATGGAAGGAGACACTGATTAGATATTAGAGAAAACATTTTGACAGTGGGGCTGTTCAACAAGTAAACAGGCTGCCATGAGAGGTGGTGAGTTCTCCTTCAATGGAGGTTTTCTTCAGACAGTGGCTGGACAGACACCGGTCTGGGAAGATTTATTGAATTCTGCATTTTGCAGGGGTTTGGACCATATATCCCTTTCAACTATGATTTTATGATTCCATGATTCTAAATCATTGACAGTGGAACAGGTTGCGCTCAAGAATGCACATATTTTGCACCATCTATCTTTACACTCAACTCGGACCATTTACTCTGTGATTGCTCATCAGAGCTTTGTGATAGCCACTGCAAAACATTGACTTTGTTATCCTTAATAGAGACGAGCGAACATTCCCTGAACATGTTTGCCACTTTCAAATTCAGCACAAACATAGCAGATTCTGTTCGCGATCGGAAACCCGAATAATTTACCCTATAAATCGGTGAACGCAGCTCTGTTCGGGAAAAAAAGTTCAAAATTCAAAATGGCCTAAAATTTTCCCCGATTGTTTGGGGTCAAAAAAACCACTAGCTGGGAACAACACCTAACCATTTTGGGTAGGAGTGTTCCAAGCCACAGGGTCCACCTTTTTTTTAACCTGTATAACTTTTTGCAGCTTTAAAATAATTCTTTTAAGCGTCTTGGCGTTTGCAGGTGTTTCTGACACCTGCAGGGTGTGTATTTTAGAACAGTGACAGATGTGGCAGCAGCTGTGAAGTCCAATAATCTTACAATGTCCTTAAAACTTCCATTTAAGAAAGTTTAATATTTTTTACATTTTTTACATTTTTTTAAACTTTATTATATTATTTTTATTATTATTTTGAATAATTCTTATTTTTTTTCTTGGAGAGCAAACCTTTATTATTGCAGAGGGTCAGCAGCATACAAGGCCATTTCTTGTACACTTACATGATAGCTATTCATATGAAAATAGCATATGGCCATTATGTGCTTCACATACATGTTATATAGGTCTGCTCACACTAATGAAACACGATACTATGGATATTGCTTCTTGAAAATGTGCAATCACTTTATTTAATTTAATTCTATATGTTTAAAATAGAGATTTATGGAATGTGCACAAGTGTGTTATATGTATAATTAACTAGAATCTGGAGTTTCACCGCACTGCCCACATTGGGCCTCATATGCAGTGAGGTCAGGAGTCAGTGCTGAACTCAAATGCCAGAGAAAGAGCTCCGGAACTCACAGTCAGGAAGTGAGCCATTCCTCATGCTAGCCAGGAGCACCAGATGTTACACTCTGGAGGATCTTGCAGCATGCCTGGCTTTATTACACCTGCAGCCGGTGCCGCAGCTGCTGGATTACCAAATCCAGAACCAGGAGCATGATGAGGAGGATGAGGAGGTTGAGGAGGATGAACAAGGGGAGGAGGTAGTAGAGGCAGAAAGCCCTGTTCCCCAGTTTGTAGTACCCCTGTCAGAGGCTTTTAACAGGGAGAATGCCATGTGGGGACTCCTAACCCCTCCAAGCAAGTATCTGATATGGCATGAAAGTCCTTGTCCTGACTCCTTTCTTGAGGAGATTTGGCTCATGGATACCATCGCCCGAGAGTGGTTGCATAGGTTTAAGGCAAATCACTTCGATGACCAATGTACCCAAGCCAAGGTGGTGGCATTCTTTCAGGATAGGAGGTTTGGCTCCACAAGTGAACAAGATCCTGGGCATTGGTGCTGTGTCAGCCGGTTCACCCTGTTGCATGACCATCTTCACAAAAGACTCCACACAATCTATGTTAGGGACAAAGTAACATAGTAACATAGTAACATAGTAACATAGTTTTTAAGGTTGAAGGAAGACTTTAAGTCCATCTAGTTCAACCCATAGCCTAACATGTTGATCCAGAGGAAGGCAAAAAAAACCCCATGTGGCAACACTAATCTCCACATTGGGGGAAAAAATTCCTTCCTGACTCCAGATACGGCAATCAGACTAATTCCCTGGATCAACGCCCTATCAAAGAATCTAGTATATATAACTGGTAATATTATAGTTTTCAAGAAAGGCATCCAGGCCCCTCTTAAATGTTAGTAGTGACTCACTCATTACAACATCATGTGGCAGAGAGTTCCATAGTCTCACTGCTCTTACAGTAAAGAATCCGCGTCTGTGATTATGATTAAACCTTCTTCCCTCCAGACGTAGAGGATGCCCCCTTGTCCCAGTCTCAGGCCTAAGAGTAAAGAGATCATTAGAAAGGTCTCTGTACTGCCCCCTCATATATTTGTACATTATTATAAGATCACCCCTAAGCCTTCGTTTTTCCAAGCTAAATAACCCCAAGTTTAATAACCTGTCTTGGTATTGCAGACCCCTTAGTCCTCTAATAACTTTTGTCGCTCTTCTCTGGACCCGCTCTAGTTCAGCTATGTCTTTCTTATAACCTTCATTAAGATGATGGGCAGCAATGGGTGTTTCTTGGTTGGCATAAGTCGGGTTGCCACCACTCACGACTTTGTAAAAGTGGTAGCAGGAGGCTGACCGGGAGAGATTGTGGCATTGGGTGGAGGATTGCCCTCTGCTGGTTATCTTGTCAACTGAACCAAAACTGAGAGGGCCTGCCAGTGTTCCCCAAGGTGGTCCCATCTCTCCAAGAGGGGGTGATCATCCCCTAATTCCTCCATTGTGGACATGATGGGGTGTGCTGGGGGCACATGGTGGTGGAGAAACCCCTGGAGCAGTAGCCCCTGCGACCTCCTGAGATCGTCCGGCTGTGGAGTACCATGAGCAAATGTCAACCTCCATCCAGGGCATGAATAAGAAAGCTTCTAGAGTGTTAATACTCAAAATAAAATGGTCTTCTCTAACAAAAGGCATGTTGTTGCTTTTTGTTGTTGTTTTTTTCAGTTCCTTGAACAGCGAAGCCAGTTTTTTTTATTTTATTTTTCCCTTATCCAAGTTTAGCTCCAATTGTGCTTCCCCCTGCTAGATTAGCGGGACTGCAGCCTTTGGGCTACATCTCAAAGTCCTTCATGGACTCTGCCCTTCATGGACTTTGCACCATTGTAATGGAGTCTGCTGATCCTTGTGAGACTTTCCTTATACAGTACAGACCAAATGTTTTGACACACCTTCTCATTCAAAGAGTTTTCTTTATTTTCATGACTATGAAAAATTGTTGATTCACACTGAAGGCATCAAAACTATGAATTAACACGTGGAATTATATGCTTAACAAAAAAGTGTGAAACAACTGAAAATATGTCTTATATTCTAGGTTCTTCAAAGTAGCCACCTTTTTGCTATGATTACTGCTTTGCACACTCTTGGCACTCTCTTGATGAGCTTCAAGAGGTAGCCACCGGAAATGGTCTTCCAACAGTCTTGAAGCAGTTCCCAGAATGCTTAGCACTTGTTGGCCCTTTTGCCTTCACTCTGTGGTCCAGCTTACCCCAAACCATCTAGATTGGGTTCTGGTCTGGTGACTGTGGAGGCCAGGTAATCTGAAGTAGCACCCCATCACCATCACACCTCCTCCTCCATGCTTCACGATGGGAACCAGGCATGTGGAGTCCATCCGTTCACCTTTTCTGCGTCGCACAAAGACTCAGTGGTTGGAACCAAAGATCTAAAATTAGACTCATCAGACCAAAGCACAGATTTCCACTGGTCTAATGTCCATTCCTTGTGTTCTTAAGCCTAAACAAGTCTCTTCTGCTTGTTGTCTGTCCTTAGCAGTGGTTTCCTGGCAGCTAATTTACCACGAAGGCTTGCTACACAAAGTCTCCTCTTAACAGTTGTTGTAGAGTTGTTAAGAGTTGTTGTGTCTGCTGCTAGAACTCTGTGTGGCATTGACCTGGTCTTTATTCTGAGCTGCTGTAAGGCCCCATTCACACACTGCTTTTTTTGCTGCGTATTTTTAAGCACAAGCTCATCACAAACCAGGAGTGGCTGATTAAACATATACTGTAAGTGGAGCACTTGTTTGTGCCACTCCCGGTTTTGATTGTTCCACTCCTGGCTTTTTTTGAGCTTATGCATAAAAATATGCAGCAAAAAAAGCAGTGTGTGAATGGGGCCTTAACCTGCGATTTCTGAGGCTGGTGACTCGGATGAGTTTATACTCCGCAGCAGAGGTGACTCTTGGTCTTCTTTTTCTGGGGCGGTCCTCATGTGAGCCAGTTTCTTCGTAGAGCTTGATGGTTTTTGCAACTGCACTTGGGGACACTGTCAAAGTTTTTCCAATTTTTCAGACTGACTGACCTTTATTTCTTAAAGTAATGATGGCCACTCGTTTTTCTTTACTTAGCTGCTTTTTTCTTGCCATAATACAAATTCTAACAGTCTATTCAGTAGGACTATAAGCTGTGTATCCACCAGACTTCTGCACAACACAACTGATGGTCCCAACCCCATTTATAAGGTAAGAAATCCCACTTATTAAACCTGACAGGGCACACCTGTGAAGTGAAAACCATTTCCAGTGACTACATCTTGAAGCTCATCAAGAGAATGCCAAGAGTGTGTAAAGCAGTACTCAAAGCAAAAGGTGGCTACTTTGAAGAACCTAGAATATAAGACATATTTTCAGTTGTTTCATACTTTTTTGTTAAGTATATAATTCCACATGTGTTAATTAGGGATGGGCGAATCCTGAAATACTCGGCCTCGCTGGACTCTAACGAGTCCGGGTCCGAGACTCGGTACTCGTTGCGAGTCCAGCGAGTCCGAGTAGTAACCTGTACTTTTGCAGTGTATCTATACAGATACACTACAAAAGTACCCTAAAAGTTAATGTATGGGGTTAAAAACAATAAACATTAATACTCACCTCCTGTACTCCTGTACCTTATGTACAGGGACCGGTACCGAAGACCTCTGGCTGATACAGGACCTCCGAGACCACCGGGAGAAGATGGGGAAAAAGACCTTGCAGTTCAGCCAATCAGCATTCGGCTAGTGGTCACATGGGTTGTGGCGCGGCTGCACTGCGGTCACATGACCATCTTCTCCCGGTGGTCTCGGAGGTCCTGTAACAGCCGGAGGTCTTCGGTCCCGGTCCCGGTCCAGGAGTACAGGAAGTGAGTATTAATGTTTATTGTTTTTAACCCCTTACATTAACTTTTAGGGTACTTTTGCAGTATATCTGTATAGATACACTGCAAAAGTACAGGGACTCGCTACCCCCGAGTAATTCTTAAGGAAACTCGAGTCCGCCGAGTCCGCTACTATTCGGGCGAGTCCCGAATGTTAGCGAGGAATTCGCCCATCCCTAGTGTTAATTCATAGTTTTGATGCCTTCAGTCTAAATCTTACATTTTCATAGTCATGAAAATAAAGAAAACTCTTTCAATAAAAAGGTGTGTCCAAACTTTTGGTCTGTACTGTATACATTGTGTATATTCATATATGTGTGATTTAGAATTATTATAGTTTGTGCTACAGTATTTTTACTTCACTCCTGGTGTGCTGCTGGACTGTTTCTGCAAAGAGGGGCTTTGATATTGCCCTACAGAGACTGGTCTGAAGTATGGAAATGCAAGACACTACACAAACTCCTGTCCAACAGGGCTGGCCAAGTGAAGTTCTCAGGGGTCGCAAACAGTGCATGTTGTCAGGATTTGCTCAGCATTTCACAAGGTGCAGGAATCATCACCTTGAAAGGTGATGAAATTAGCACCTGTGCAATGCTAAGGAAATCCTGAAAACTTATATAGTCAGACCTTGAGGACTGCAGTGGGCCACCCCTGCCCTGGAAGTCTCTGTAGAGGAAGACAGGTTCAGTGTCTTTTTTCTGCCCCAAAATCTGCACCAAACCTGCAAGGAAAATAAATCACATTGACACAGCACTTATGAACTCTCATAGACTTTGCTGGCTTCCTTCATAGACATGAAGATTTTGATGCAGATTCTCAAAATATTCTTCAAAAGAAGCATCAAACAATGTACTGTGGGCACCAGCCTTGCAACAATTTGGTGGAGTCACGTTCACAGAAAGCATCCAGAATATGCTGTGAGAGCAGGCATGCAGGCACTGGTGAGAGTGTGACAAGCAGTGCCATCACAAACTTTACTACAGTGCGGACACAGGGGCTATCCTGCAAGTTTGAACTGTGCTGCACTTTCTGACGTCACCGCTCCTCACGTGAGCTGTGTCATGATACCGGTGAGATATTTCTGCTACATCTTGCGTGATATCGTGGCTTTCACGGGACATTTAGTGTTCCAAGATCTGATGTCACTGAGGTTATCTCAGGTTACACAGCAGGATTCCATGCTGCATGATACCCACTATGTAACCTGAGACAAACTCAGGGAATTAATGAGTATATCTGAGGTTCATGAGTGGGCCTGGAAGCATGGTGACAGCAGTGCTGAAGCTTGCTAATTAAAAGTGTAGTGTTAAAAGATAGGGAGACACTACTGTAATACGGTTTTGAGCTGTGTTTGGCAGCTTTTGTGCCCCTTTGAAGGTGTATTCTAGGCCCTTGATCGGTTTTAATGGGGTTGAAAGTTTGGTGAACTGTTCGACGATCTATTGGGCGAACATATGTCCATTTGGTGAACCGAACTGAAAGGTTCGCTCATTTTTAATCCTTAAGTCACTTTGTAAACAGTTTGACAGTATGCTTTGGGTCATTTTCCATTTGGAAGACCCATTTCCGCCCAAGCTTTAACTTTCTGGCTGATGTCTTGAGATGTTGCTTGAGTATTGCCACATAATCTTTGTTCATGATGCCATCTATTTTGTGAAGTGCACCGGTCCCTCCTGCAGTAAAACAACCCCACAACATGATGCTGCCACTCCTTTCTTCACAGTTGGGGTGGTGCTCTCAGGCTTCCAAACTTCTTGCTATTTCCTCCAAATTTAACTATGGTCATTATGGCCAAACAGTTCAAATTTGGTTCCATCAGAGTCCACAATGTAGGTCTTTGTTCCTGTGTGCATTTGAAAAAAATGAATCTGTTTTTTTAATGTTTCTTTTGGAGTAATGGCTTGCTTTTGGCAGAGTGGCCTTTCTGCCCATGTTGATAAAGTACTCATTCCTCTAAGGTTAATGACACAATCTTACCAGCTTCCACCATCATCTTCTCAAGGTTTTTGCTATTGTACTTGGGTTGATATGCACATGTTGGACCAAAGCATGTTCATCTCTGGAACACTGAACCCATTTCCTTCTTGAGCAGTATGATGGCTGTACATTCCCATCTTGTTTGTACTAATGAACGAGGCACCTTCAGGTATCTGGAAATTTCACCAGAGGGAAGAACCAGACTTTTGCAAGTCCACAATTCTCTTCCCGATATCTTGGCTGATTTCTTTAGACTTTTCCATGATGCTACACAAAGAAGCATTGTGTTTCAGGTGTACATTATAATACATTCACAGGTGTGTCTCTAGTTAACTCAGATATTTCCAATAAACTTATCAGAAGCTTCCAAATACTGTCACGCTGAGGAAGGCAAAATGAGGAAAGTGGACCCACTACACCACAGAGCCTTCTGTGGAAGCTGAACCCAAGGAACCAGTCAGACAAGGACGTCAGATTAATGCACGAATGTATTGAGGAAAAAAATAGGAGAGCCCACAAGGGAAGATGCCTGGATGGAGGCATCGAATTCCCGCTAGTAAGCACCGGCGAGTGAACCCTATACTGGGATATAGCAAATTGTGGGGTATTGGTTTGTCTTTTGGTCCAAATCACTTAAGCTTGTGAGCCACTACACGGCTCCCCACATATCACAAGTCCTATCCACTAAATTTTTATCTAAAGTGAGCAAAGGACACAAATAGAAAATACATTTTCTTACCACAGCAGATTTAGGTCAGAAGACCATTACACTCAGTGCTGTGTGCAGCTTTGCCCAGGTTATAAATGAAGGCATCATGAATGCTGGACACCAGCCCCAATCACTAGCAACCTCCTTTCTCTCAGAGGGAGTGACCACTGATTGTCCTGCAAACAGAATGGGACTCATATAGGGCGCTGTTCACATAGGTTTGCACAGTGTATGCCCAGCCATAGGTTTGCAGCTTTGCCCAGGCTGTGTGTAGCTGAGCCATATGAATGCGTTTGTTCCAGCAGATAGCAGTGTTGAATGCCATAACAGCCCACCTTCTGAGATAGGGGTTAATGTATCTCAGAAGGTGGGCTGTTATGGCATTCAACACTGCTACCTGCTGGAACAAACGCATTCATATGGCTCAGCTACACACAGCCTGGGCAAAGCTGCATACAGCACTGAGTGTAACGTCTCCTGACCTAAATCTGCTGTGGTAAGAAAACCCTATACTGGGGTTGACCCGACACAGCAATGGAGGCTCTAAGAGCAAAATGCTCCAAGACGAGGAGATTGGACCCAAGAGGAACAGAGTCAATGCGGGGAGTGGGAGGTTCAGGGAGCCGGATAGGAAGAACCAGTAAGGAACTAGAATAACCAGAGGAATCCAGAGGGACCATGAGGCTGTGTCACTGACAGATGGTCCAGAGAGTCCAGGAGGTACTGACTAAGTCCGCTGGGTAGGTGTTTAGGATGTCAAGACTCCAAGCAGTCATATTACCAGGACAGGGACACCAGCCCTAGAAGAAAAGACTAGACGTTAATTATGGAACTGATGCAAGTCTATAGTGAGCAAGCACAGATCCGGGGACCTGAGCACAGCAACTTTAGATCACCAGCACAAAGTTGCCAAAGCACCTCCCTAAGGAAGTGAGGGTTTTAAATACACAGACGCCACTTAGCGATTGGCTGAGAGGCGATTACTAAAAAAGAGTGCGCGGGCCCTGTAAATAATTTCTGACAGCGGTGCGCACTCCTCCGCAACCTAGGAGTGAGAAGATAATGCAATAATAAATGTGGTATATAGAAATGAGCGCTAGGGATAACGGAACAAGCCGAACGCTTTTGTAGACATTACCTATTAGTTTATTACGATAAACACAGTGCAGGTCCTTCTCCCACAACGCGTTTCGACGCTACATGCGTCTTTCTCACCATGGCCTTCCTAGGCTGTTTGTGCTGGAATCCAAGCTGGTATCCAGATTAGCCGTGAAGTATAAATAGAAAAATTCCGCACAGACCGGGTATTCTGGTTTAAAACTCCAATTCTTTATTCATCCATACGAATAAAACACAAGTTCTGGGGTACACAAGCCCCCCTCCCACGCCTTACGCGTTTCGGTTAAAGCACCTTAATCATAGGCCTATGATTAAGGTGCTTTAACCGAAACGCGTAAGGCGTGGGAGGGGGGCTTGTGTACCCCAGAACTTGTGTTTTATTCGTATGGATGAATAAAGAATTGGAGTTTTAAACCAGAATACCCGGTCTGCACAGTAATCTTAATGTATGTAAACTTGTGACTTTGTAGAAAGTAATAAAAATGCCTTAAAACATTCTCTCTCTCTCATTACTTTGGCATTTGGCAAATATAAATAATTATGGTAATCGCAATTGACCTAAAATAGGAAAGGTTCTTTTGAACCTAGACTGTAATCTTTAATCACCATGTATTCTCTATTATTGCTTTTAAATTTGTTTGTATTTATCTAAAAGAAAAAAAAATCATAATGCTCATCATATGAAATGAGTTTTACACAAAGAACAGCAAAGAACATTGATCACACCTGGCGATAAGATGAATGAACAGGGCCTTTGTCTTTGAATGTGGAGCAATCAACCAGTGAAATACCCCAACACAACACCAAAGCCAACATAAACAATCTCTGCAGCTTGTGAACACTGTAATGCTGAGACAGACACCCCCACGTAAAATAAATAGACCTGCCTCTCCATGTACTATTAGGCATTTCTCAGCCATGACGTAGAGAGTCATTGACTGGCTGGGTGGATAATCATGTCTGATCTAAACCAGAGAAAGGGAAAACATTAAATAAACTTTAGGAACGGTCACACAGTTTTCAAAATGTTACACTGCACCATTTCAAAGACTAGCAAATGTTAAATAAATGTTCAAATATGTAGGATGTATACATTGTGCAGCATGAAGCCCCATGCACATTTTATAAACCTAAAGAAAAAAATATTGTTACTTGTTGTATACATAATTGAGTATAAAAAAGATGTATGTTAAGGCCGCTTAACACGCAAGGATATCCTGAAGGATATCCCTGAAACGTCAAGAATTTGTAATTGTTCAAAAGATATTGTTCGGGCGTCGTTGCGTGTAAACGGACGATGTAGGATGAAAAATCATTGGATCATTCCTCCAAGGTTTGAGATCCTGACCTCAAATCTATCGTTCATCGTCCAATTAACGCAGCTTGAAGAAGACACATCGTTCAGTGTGACAGCTTTTTGAACGATGACGTTCAAAAATCTCCTATTCCTGCCGCTTTAAAACATCGTTCAGTCCTTGCTCTCCTATTTAACTGGTGCATTGCCAAATGGGATATCGTTAACGATATCCTTATGTGTGACAACGCACTAACGATGTTGGAATGATCACAGTCACATGATCGTTCTAAGGATATTGTTAACGATATCCTAGCGTGTGAAGCGGCCTTAAATCACATAAAAAAGTTCAACGAGCCTTTCTCTAACCTAAAATTAATTTAGGTCTACAAATGCTGTTAATTTTCAGTTTTTTTTTTTTCTTCCAAATGTAACATAGTAACATAGTTTTTAAGGTTGAAGGAAGACTTTAAGTCCATCTAGTTCAACCCATAGCCTAACATGTTGATCCAGAGGAAGGCAAAAAAAACCCATGTGGCAACACTAAGCTCCACATTGGGGGAAAAAATTCCTTCCTGACTCCAGATACGGCAATCAGACTAATTCCCTGGATCAACGCCCAAAAATCTGATAGCATATTTCTTTACACCTGCTATCTAGCACAGTACCTAAGGCTATGCTCACATTATCAGATTTTAATGTGTTCTCAGGCAGATTTAATTTACCTGTATGCAGACTCCCTTATTATTTATCATCGAAACTATTATATCAAGAGTGCGGTTACGTCACGATGGAGGCAGATTCTGTGGCGCTAGCCCTGGCGGCTGTCCCCCACTCTGTGACCTCTCCTCTCTGCTGGAGCCAGAAGAATGCATCCCGCCAATATTCCGCATCCCCTTCAATGGTAAGCAAGGACGCTGCTGCTGGATCTCCTCTCTCAGCACTGGTCTGCTCTTCTAGCTCACGGACGACATCTCTCCATCGGGGTGCTGCCATGCTGCCGGGTACAAAGGAGTCTGATGGCGTCTGTCCTTCTCTTCCGGTTTTGTTCCTGGGAACTTCCTGTGGGCCGCCCCCTGATTGATTGATGGCAATTGGGGCGGCCACACTTTTTCGCGCTCCTGGCTAGGCCCTCCTTCTTCTAGGAGCTGAGGCACTCCCCTGGGCCTGCACATGTTGTTTACTTCATCTTGGGTCCTCATGCTATTATGGCGGGAACCCATCTTGGCACTGTGCAAAGCAGAAAAAGTCAGTTTTAAGTCCAAATTCAAAGGTTCACAGTACCCTGTGGTATCGGGCACGCTATCCTGTTCATGGCGCCAGAGTTGACTCACCCCAGGGCAGGGTACTCAGCTCTCGGTCTCGGTCTGGGATGTAACGGGTGGCTGCCCGAGGCTGTGGCCCTTATAGTCAATGATAAAAATAAAAAAATGAAATATATGCAAGGTTCTTGTCGTGACGCCACCTGCAGTGTCTGGTGATGCTAACCAGTGCCGCTACAGCCCTCCCGTGGTCGATGGTATTGTGGCTTAGATGGATTAGTCACCCGCAGGCGGGACTGGATCGCCAGGGCAGCCCATGCTGTAAGGAAAACAGTTTATATGGGAAAAGATGCAGCAGAGTCGGAACTCCACTTCACCGGGTAACTTTACTGAAAGAACTTCTCCAAAGTCATTACAATTCAGCAGTGCAGTAGATGGTATAATGGCAAATGCTACGGATGCTGCAAATGGAATTTCTGGCCGTTAGATGGATCCCTCCTTGTGTTCCTTTCTTTTTCCTTTCTTTCCTTTGCGTCCCAGTGGCGGTGAAGTCTGATCTCTTAAAGATGATCTGACCTCCTGCTGCTTTTCGTTCTGTCTCCTTCCCTCCTGCGCGGTCTTACCTTCTCTAAGCTATGCAGTGGCCACTGCTCCTAGCTTCTGGCTCCCTTTTCTTGACTCGCTCAGGAGACTGGGGCTGTATTTGTAATATCCCCGTTCGTCAGATTCTCTGTGAGCCATGTAGGAACTCACAGTTGCGGGCTCCGGTACCGGTTGCTTCCTATGGGGCAAACTCTTCCGTTACTCACTTCCCCATTAGAGTAAGCTTGCAATATAAGCTGCTTTTTCTCTCTTCCTTTCTCTGGGATCTTTCCTTTAGTTCTCTGGGCCCCGCAGCCGAGGAGCCCTTCCTTGCTCCCTCTCAGGCTGGCTGCCTGTCTCCTACTAACTGCAACTCTCCGCTGACTAGTTCCCCCTAGAGGCCACTATATACCCTCCTGGGGTCCCTACCACCTACTATTCTAGTGTGTGGGTGTTAGCTCTAGGGTTCCACCTAGTGACCATAGTTCCAATTGCAGTGGGGTGACTACACTGCTTTTCTGAGTGCAGTACCCCTTTTGTGGCACCTACATGGTGGGGTGCCACAAAAATACACTGGGAAAGCAAAACTTTAGTCCTGACATGTCACACAGGAGAAGGAACACAGGATTCTTCCTCCCCCCATGTGACATCACAGCCCCGATACCACTGGGCTCCTCCTCCAGCTCTTTCTGTGTCAGGATCCATCAAAATCACGGATCTGAACACAGAAATATCAGCTGGAGGTACACGTCCGGGCCTGTCCGTTACAGGCAAAAAACAGGATCCCCACAGACAGGAAAAAATCGTGGTGTGAATGGGGCCAAATCTTCTGCGGACTGCATGGTCTGTTAAAAATCACAGACATGTGAATGGCCCCATAGACACATGCGTTAACGCTAGCGTTTTTGTAAAATAGCACCCAACCCCCCCCTGGTCGGCAGGAAAATGAAAAAAAAAAATTCCTTCATCAAAAACACAAATTTTTATGGCATGCGTTTTTTGTTATTTGGATGTTTGGTGAAAAAAAGACTATTTGCAAAAACGTTTTCAATGCTTTCACACTCACAAGGCACATTTTTTGGCACTCTTAAAAAAACGCAAGTGGTTTTAGGAGTGCTAAAAAAAACGCAAATTGTGTGTGAACATGGCCTATATGTGCCAAGCGTTAACGCTTGCGTTTCCCATTGGGTCCCATGTTAAAAAAGGCATGCGTTTTTGGGAAAACGCACCTGAGTTTTTTTTTAACAGCCCATAAAAAGCAGGGATGGGCAAAAAAACGCATGTGTGTGAACATGGCCTATGGATGTGCTGGAACAGGGGTGGGGAAATTTTTCCTATTTTGAAATTTCTACCATCATTTGGGGGTTGCACAAAATTATTACCTTAAAAATTCACCTGCTATATTTGGTCAAACAATTAATTAACTCACTGCTACTGTGGTGGCTGGACCTGCATCTCTTTGGTGTGGATGTGATGTTAGGCCGGCTTCACACCACGGTTTGTTAGGGCCAGGGCTGTCTGGTGTGAACCGGACAACCCCCAGATCCGAATTTGTCCCCCATTTATCACTATGGCAAAAAGCAGGATCGCAGGGCAAATGGTTGTTAGGTTCTGTGCATCCTGCAAAACACGGGACAGAACTAGACAGTCAAAAATCGTGGTGTGAAGCCAGCCTTAGGTGATATTGACCTTGTGCTTTTCCAAGTTTGCGTAGGTCTGGAGAGCAGTCAATTTTTTGTGATAAATTTTAAACATATATATATTCCATAAGGAACTTTGCCACTGCTATATATGCACACAGGATACGCTGAGTGCATATATATTGGTGGGAGAATGTACAGCACTGCGGAGCGCTGGGGGAATATATAGCACTGGAGAGGATGGGGAAAAATATATCACTGAGGAGGGCTGGGTGCATATACAGCACTGGGGATGTGGGGAAATATTCAGCACTGGGGAAGCCTGGGGACATATACCATCACTGTGGAGGACTCAAGGCATATACCATCACTTGAGAGGCCTGGAAGTGACGCGCCCTCACCCAGGGCAGTGGGGTACTCGGTTCTCGGGCTCTCTCAGTCTGGGAATTCACGGGTGGCCATCCCATAGCCGTGGCCCTGGAGGTCAACTGAAAAGTATTTGAAAGTCCTATCTACAATTTATCTTCGTGACTCCACCTGCTGAGTCTGGTGATGCTCACCAGCGCCGCCACAGTCCTCCGGTGGTCAGTGGTATTGCAGCTTGGATGGAATAGTCCCCGCAGGTGGGACTGGACCTCCGGGGCAGTGATGCTGTAAAGCAAACAGTTTATATTCGAAAGGATGCAGCAGAGTCAAAGCTTCACTTCACCGGGTAACTTTACTGGAACACTCTCATTCAGCTTTACAGTGCAACAGTTCATTAGATGGTATACTGGCGAATGCTTTCGGGCTGCAATTGGTTAAGTTCCTTTCTTTTCCTTCTATTCTGTTCCCAGTATGAAGCCTAATCTCCTGTAGACAATCTGGCCTCCTGCTGCTTGTTCTGTCTCCTCTCCCGTCGGGTGAACCTTCTAATGAATACCGCAGTGGCAGCTGCGCTTCTGGCTTCCCTCTTGTGGGACCTTTGGGAGTCAAGGCCGTATTTATAATATCCCTGTTTAGCAGATTTTCTGTGAGACTTGGAGAAGTCACAGGTGCGGGCTCCGGTACCCGAGTTTCTTCCTATGGGGCAAACTCTATCTGTTACTCACTTCCCCACTCAAGTTAACTCTGCTTCTGAGCTTCCTTGCTTTCTTGGTTCCTGTTTGGGATCTGTGCTCTCTCAGGGCCCCTCAGCCGAGGCTGGCCCTCTTGGTTTCCTGCAGGCTGGCTGCCCGCTCCTTCCACCTCCTCCTCCTCCGACTCTAACTCCTGTCCGACTCACTGACTGAGCTCTCCGGTTCCCTCTAGAGGTCGCTAAGACCCTCCCTGGGTTCCTCTCAGCACTATCCCTAGTGTGTGAGTGCAGCTCTAGGGCTTCATCTTGTGACCATTGTCCCAATTGCAGTGGAGTACTACACCGCTTTTCTGGGTGCAGTACCCCTATTGTGGCACCTACGTAGTGAGGCACCACAGAAGCATATGCAACACTGAGGAGGTCTAGAGACAAACATAGCACTGGGGATGGTGGCAGCCTATTTATCAACTGTGGAAGATGAGGGCTTCTACACATTGAGGGGCACATAGGCTGCTGGAGTGGAGGCAAATACTATTATTATTATTATTATTATTTATTTATATAGCACCATAATATTCTATGGCGCTTTATATGTTAAGAGGGCAGACTAGGACAAGTAACATAATAACATACAAGTAACAATGGCTGTGGACAATTCTAACGTACAGATGCAATACGGGAGAAGATCCTGTCCGCGAGGGCTCACAGTCTATGAGGGGTGGGTGGGGATACAGTAGGAGGGTGAGGGGGAGGTGGTGAAGCGGTGCAGTGGACTGGGTCTCATTGCAGGTTGTAGGCTTGGCGGAAGAGGTGAGTTTTCAGGCTTCTTTTGAAGGTTCCCAGGGTAGGAGAATGCCTGATGTGGTAGGGCAGTGAATTCCAGAGTATGGGTGATGCACGGGAGAAGTCCTGTATGCGGTTGTGCGAAGAGGAGATGAAGGGGGAGTAGAGGAGGAGTTCTTGGGAGGATCACAGGTTGCGTGAGGGTAGGTATCGGGAGACCATGTCAGAGATGTATGGAGGGGACAGGTTGTGGATGGCTTTGTATGTCATGGTTAGTGTTTTAAACCGGGATCTCTAGGAAGCAGGGAGCCAGTGAAGGGCTTGGCAGAAGGGGGAGATAGGGGAGTAGCGGGGAGACAGATTGATTAAGCGGGCAGCGGAGTTCAGGATAGATTTGATCGGTGAAACGGAGATAGCGGGGAGGCCGGTGAGCAGGAGGTTGCAGTAGTCAAGGCGGGAGATGATGAGAGCGTGAATAAGGGTTTTAGCGGTGTCGTGTTCAAGGAAAGTGCGGATCCGAGAAATGTTTTTGAGCTGGAGTCGGCAGGAGGTGGCGAGGGCTTGGATGTGGGGCTTGAAGGAAAGGGAAGAATCAAGGATAACCCGAGGCACTTGGCGTGGGGGACTGGGGAGAGAGTGCAGTCGTTGATGACAATGGATAGGTCGGGTAATGAGGGTAAGCGGCTTGGGGGGAAGATGATGAATTCAGTTTTGTCCATGTTCAGCTTAAGGAAGCGAGCAGAGAAGAAGGAGGAGATGGTCGGACAGGCACTGCGGAATTTTGGATAGTAGGGAGGTGATGTCAGGTCCAGACAGGTAGATTTGGGTGTCGTCGGCATAGAGGTGGTACTGGAGGCCATGGGACTCAATGAGTTTCCCTAGGCCGAGAGTGTAGATTGAGAAGAGTAATGGTCCTAGCACTGAGCCCTGGGGGACCTCAACAGATAGGGGGTAGGCCGAGGAGGATGTGTGGGAGTGGGTGACGCTGAAGGTCCAGTCCGTTAAGTATGAGGAGATCCATGAGAGGGCAAGGTCCGTGATGCCAAGAGATTCCAGGATCTGAAGTAGAAGGGAGTGGTCAACAGTGTCGAAGGCGGTGGACAGGTCAAGGAGGAGGAGGACAGAGTAGTGGCGCTTGCTTTTGGCAGTCAGTAGGTCATTGGTGACTTTTGTCAGTGCTGTTTCCATGGAGTGGTCTGAAGCCGGATTGCAGGTGGTCGAAGAGGAAGCAGGAGGAGAAATGAGAGGACAGCTCAGAGTGGACGTGCTGTTCAAGTAGTTTAGAGGCGATGGGGAGGAGAGATATAGGGCGGTAGTTGGAGACAGCCGTGGGGTCAAGGGAGGGTTTTTGAGGATGGGTGTGATCAAGGCGTGTTTGAAGGCTCAGGAGAATGTGTCGGTGGTGAGTGATAGGTTGAAAAGATGAGTCAGGGCTGGGATGATAACGGAGGAGAGGTTGGGAAAGAGGTGGGATGGGAGCGGGTTGTGGGCGCTGGTGGTGAGGTGTGATTTTGACAGGAGGGAGGAGAGCTGGTCTTCAGTTATCGGAGGGAAGCAGTTGATGGAAGGAGAGGGCAGTATAGGCGAGAGGTGAGGCTGTGGGGACAATGGATCAAAGCTGCCTCTGATTCTGTCAATCTTTTCTTTGAAGTAGGAGGCAAAGTCTTCAGCAGAGATAAGGGGAGATGGAGGGGGAGCAGGCGGGCGGAGTAAAGAATTGAAGGTTTTGAAAAGTTGTTTGAGATTGTGGGCCAGGGAGGTTCTTAAGGATGAGAAGAAGGTTTGTTTGGCGGTAGCAAGAGCATTCTTGAAGGCGATGAGGGACTGTTTGAACAGTGCAAAGTGCTCAGCGGAATGTGATTTTTTTCCATCGCCTCTCGGCCACCCTGGATGCTCATCTCAGGTCTTTAGTGAGGGCGGTGTGCCAGGGTTGCCTGTTAGTGCATGGAGCATGGTGTGTGAGGGGTGCGGCTAGGTCGAGGGCCTTGGTTACCGTGGTGTTGTAGATGGTGGTGGCAGTGTCTGTGTCGTGTATGGATGTTATGTTGGTGAGAGGGAGGAGGGATTCTGAGAGTGAGTGTAGGTCAATGTGTTTTAGGTTTCTGTGGGGGTGATCGAGTTTGTGGAGAAGAGGTGGCGTGGTAGGGGAGGAGAGGGAGGAGAAGGTCAGTAGATTGTGGTCAGAGATGGGGACGGATGAGTTTGTGAGGTTAGTAAGGGAGCAAAGACGGGTAAAGATGAAGTCCAGTGTGTGGCCACCTTTGTGGGTGGTGGAGGAGGACAATTGAGAGAGCCCGAAGGAGGAGGTCAGGGAAAGAAGTTGAGAGGCGGATGGACGGGCGGTGTCGATGGGGATATTGAAGTCACCCATAATGATGGTGGGGATATCAGCAGAGAGGAAGTAAAGTAGCCAGGTGGTGAAGTGGTTGAGGAAGGTGGGGATGGATCCAGGGGGGCGGTAGATGACCGCCAGTTGCAGATTACAGGGGGAGAAGATGCGGACAGAGTGGGCTTCGAAAGTGGGAAGAGTAGCAGAGGGGGGTAGTGGAATAGGGGCAAAGGAGCAGGTGTCGGACAGGAGTATGCCGACACCTCCGCCATGTTTGTTAGAGGGGCGAGGGGTGTGGGAAAGACTGAAACCGCCGTAGGATAGGGCAGCAGGGGAGGCTGTGTCGGAGGGGGTGAGCCAGGTCTCTGTGATGCCAAGGAATGAGCGTTTATTAGAAATAAAGAGTTCGTGGATGTGTGTGAGTTTCTAATACAGTGCTAAGGTGGGGGCAAATACGCTGCAGGGATGACAAATACACTGGGGATGCAGCACTGCTAGGGTGTGCACATGGGCTGCTGGGGGGCGGTACATACAGGTCTGCGGGAGGAACATAGATGGCTGGGAGGGTGGCACATACTCACTGCTGGGTGGTGCACATGCAGCATTCCTTGGTCTGCTACTCCTCTTCATCTGTGGATCAAGATTACGCTAGCACCACCCACAGACTACATTCTCACGCAGGTACTGGCCAGAGGATGTGATTGTTTAATTATGTGTATGCAGTATTCACAAAGGCTACTTGAGGGGCACATAGGCTGGGGGGCACATACACTGCTGGGTGGCCACATAGGCTGGGGAACGGCACATAAGCTGCTGGGGGACACATGGGTTGGGAGGTGGATATACACTACTGGAGGGGCACATAGGCTACTAGGGGTCCATAAGCTGGGGGAGTGGCACATTCACAGCTGGGGGGCACATAGGCGGTTGTGGGGCACATAGACTGCTGAGAGGTGTAATGACCGAAGGTCCTATTAAGATCCAGTGAGTCACAGACTGAGACAGAGGCAGAAATGAACAAAAGTGTTTTTACTGGTATGGAGATCAAAATACGGTTCAGTATAGAATGTAATAGTCTCAAAATCCCCTTAAAACACTACGAATAACAATTTTACACACTCAGCGTTAGCCGACATCAATGCACCGTTCTCAGAGTTCCCAGGGTATGTAAATCACACTCAGAACTAGGAGCAAATTTACCTACTTGTTAAATTGATCAATTATTTAACTTAACTAACTGGAAAGACAATGTACGGTACATCAGCTGAGGGCGGTCTGAGGGATAAAAGCTATGGTACCATCAACCTCAAATGTAGATTCATACTGGCCTATATTCCACGTTGGCTGCAGAAAGTCCAGAAAAAAAGTCTTTGGCGCCAAAAAAACTTATTGTAAAACAGCACAATTCTGTGGCTTAGGCTGGCTTCACACCACGGTATGACACTGACAGCCCCGGACCGGATCAGCACACAGAACCGGAGGGTCAGATGTGCCCTCCGGTCCTGTGTGCAGCCGGATGCCTGTAATTGCAGCCGCAGCTGCTGCTATTTCAAGACCGCGGCTAGCTGCGGTCCTGAAAGAACAGTGGCATGCAGCTGCCAGTGTCCGCTTGCCGGATCCTCCCGGACTGGGGCAATCTAGTCCCATAGGCTCCCATGTTAGGGAGCACCGGATTGACCCGAATACGGGAGGATCCGGCCGAATCCAAGATCCGGCAAATGGGGATATTTTTCTTCCCGGACAAAAAAATGACGCAAGCATACTTTTTGTGTCCGGAGAGAATAATCCGTATTCCTCCGGAGTGTCCCGGAGTGATGAAACCGGATGGCAGAGAGCTGCCATCCGGCTCCATTTGGCCCCATAGGTTTCTATGTGGCCAAAAAACGGTCAGGAGCTGTCTGGTTTACACTGGACGGCCCCGGATCAAAAAAATCCGTGGTGTGAAGCCAGCCTTACCAGCCAATGCCAGATTCACATGTTAAGTACTTTAGTTCTGTAGCCTCGGGATACAGTCTGTGGAGCACTCTTTACCACGACTTGTCAGGATCCTCTCGATCAGGATGGCACCGGACCCAGTCTCTCCTCATTCTCTTTTCTGGTAGGGGAACCCTGATCAGCTCACCATGCGGTCTCTAGTCCACGCAGTTAACACTCCTCCCACCCACACACTTTTCTACCCTGCCACTCCCCCCATGGGACTGGGTCCTGCCTGTAGTGGGTCCACCCATTGTCCCCTACCTAGGGTGTGTGTGGATGCTTGTACTGAGGCAGAATACGTCCTCACACAGGCACTGGCCGGCATGAGGATGTGATTCTTCAATGCTGAGTATGCAGTGTTCAGTACTGAAGACTATGTCCTCGCAGGGCATGTGCTGATTTAAAGGTTCGGCCGCTGCAGACTGCGTTTTGAGCACAGCAGTCACCAGCATTCAGCCCGGGAGTTAGAGGTTCCACACTCCTGTGCTGGAGAGTAGGGATGAGGTTTAGCGGTCTCTATTTTCTTCCAATTTTGTGAGAGTTCTGTGAATAGAGGTTGACTTGTAAGGCCGGCTTCACACCACAGTTTCTCGGTCCGGGGCTGTCCGGTGTGAACCGGACAGCCCCGGATCCGAATTTGCCCCTTATGTATCACTATGGGGCCAGATGGCTTTTATTTGCCATCCGGTTTGGGGCTTTTCCAGGAGGATCTAGTTTTGTTCGATTTTTGCATTGGAGACAAAACCGGAGTCAGCAGCATTTTTTTGTGCCAAATAAAAAAAATCGGACAAAACTGGATCCAGCGCCCATAGCATGGGAGTCTACAGGCGACAGATCCGCCGGATCTGGCAGAAAATCGTGCCAGGTCCCAGACGCCTGGTGCTGAAAGAGCTGCGGCTGTTAAAAGCAGCCGCCACTGAATTTCAGCATTTGGAGAGCTCCACGGCTGAAATTTCAGCACCGCAACCGAGGCACAGAATACACAAAACTTGATGGCCAAATATGACCGATCTGGCACCATAGAGATACATGGGAGGCAAAACCGGATCTGGTTCTGTCCGGTTCAAACCGGACAGAACCTGATGCACAAAGCCATGGTGTGAAGCCAGCCTTAGGCTAGGGTCACATTTGCAGTTTTGTCTTCAAAACTGGATCCGGTTTTCACTATTAAAAATGGTCAAAACCGAATCCGGTTTCGCAGCCACAGGCTGCAATAGAAAAACGGATTGCACTTATTGCAATCTGGTTACGGCATCCGGTTTTGCAGCCTGTGGTAAAACTCATGCAGGCTGCATTTTTCGGAGCGGTTTAAAAACCGGATCCGTTTTTTTATAATGGGCACCTATGGCAACCGGATTCTGTACCGCAAGGTACATTCATGTACCTTGCGGTACCGGATCTGGTTTTTGGTGCCATAATTTGTTCTCATTGCAGATCTGGATCCAGATCTGCAATCTGATGCCAAATGTGAAGGCACACGGTAATACCGGATCCGGTAATTGATGCGGTTAACGGATAGTGCCTTCCAAATGTGACCCCAGCCTTAGGCTAGTTTCACACTGCAGTTTTTTCCCTGATCTGGTTCCATCCGGTTTGTGTATCAAAACCAGGAGTGTCTCCAGAACAGGTGTCAATCTTTCAATTATAGTTTTTCTCTGCAAGTTCCTCTCCTGGTTCCTCTCCTGGTTTTGACACACAAACCTGATTGAACCAGATCAGGGCAAAAACTGCAGTTTGAAACCAGCCTAAAGGCCGCTTTACACAGCATGATATCGTGACCCAACTACGATAAAAAGTCACGTGGTTCGGGTGTTGCCGCCGATATCGTTCGTGCGTTGTGTCGTGTAAATGGGCAACGCAACTCAAAAACGATGTAACTACGATATCGTTTTTGAATTGTGCATGCTCTCCAACCGTGCAATATTGGCTAGCCGATGTGGCAGGATCCTGCTGTGTGACAGCGCAACTACGATTTGGAGCACAACTTCCCCTATTCACTCCCATGTTAAATGGTCGTTCCTTGGGTCGCTCGTACGAGGGGGCATATACATCGCAGTTGTGTTGCCTGCCGATATCTCCTTGTATAACATCTCCTATGCGATTTTGGACAAGTGCCAAAAAAGTGCTCGCTCCCGTGCCGTTGTATACAATATCGTAACGATATTGCGACGTCTAAAGCGGCCTTTAGGCCCCCTTCACACTGGTGTTTTTGCCCTGATCAGGTTCTATCAGGTTTGTGTGTCAAAACCAGGAGAGCAACCAGGAAAGGAACTTGCAGAGAAAAACTATAATTGAAAGATTGACACTAGGGAAGGGCGAATCTACTCGCTAGGACTCGTTACTCGGCGAGTAGTAAGGGACTCGCAGGACTCGGTACTCTGCGAGTTTCCCAGTGATTACTCACACAGTAAACGAGTCCAATGCAAATCAATATCAATCCTACTTTTGTCACAGACTCTGACAAAACTAGGATTGCCTTTGACTTGCATTGGTCTGATTACTGTGCAAGTAATCGCAGGGAAACTCGCAAAGTAACTGCTGTTACTTTGCGAGTCCAGCTGTCTTCTCTGTGCAGGCTGCCGCAGCTCCAGGGTCCTAGAGCCCGCCTGCTCACAGAGATGATGTAGCAGAGCTGAGATTGTTCTCAGTCTGCTCATTCCCTGTGCATAGACATCTATATCTATGCACAGGGGATGTAGCAGAGAGGACATCGCGTTTTGGACTACGTCGGACGGAAGAGGATTTTTTTAATTAAAGATGGAGTCCCTAATGGGTTTTTTTTTTATTACTAATAAAATTTTGTCTCTGTGTTGTGTTTTTTTAACCCTTTATTGGAGATTCTTAGTGGCTGGGTCAAACGTGGCCTGACATTAAGAATCTCGGGCTTAATACCAGCTTGTATAACAAAGCTGGTATTAACCCCTTTATTACCCAGCGTGCCACCGCCACCAGGGCTGCTGGAAGAGCGGGGTTCAGTGCCAGAGGATGGCGCTTCAATGAACGCGCCATCTTCTGGGGCGGCTGCAGGCTGCAATTTGCAGCGGGGGGTGCCCAGAAAGCTTGGGCATCCCTGCGCTGCGGATTCCAGCCCCAGCTGCTTAGCTGTACCTGGCTAGACATAGAAATTGCGCGGAGCCCCACGCATTTTTTTTTTATTATTTCATGAAATTCATGAAATAATTAAAAAAAAGGGCTCCCCTATATTCTTGTGTCCGGCCAGGTACAAATAGGCACTTGGGGGTTGGGGGCAGCCCGTCGCTGCCTGCTGGATCCGGCTGGTTCCAGAAATACGGCGAAGACCACGTGAAATTTTTTTCTGACAAATCCATAAAACAATGTAAATAAAAGGGACTGCATCTTTATTAACCCCTGGACCATGGGGTTAATAAAGATGCAGTCCCTTTTTTAGGATTGTTTTATTGATTTTTCAGAAAAAAATTACATGGTCTTTCTGGAACCAGCCGGATCCAGCAGGCAGCGACGGGCTGCCCCCAACCTCCAGGTGCCTATTTGTACCTGGCCAGACACAAGAATATAGGGGAGCCCTTTTTTTTTTTATTATTTCATGAATTTCATGAAATAATTAAAAAAAAATGCGTGGGGCTCCGCGCAATTTCTATGTCTAGCCAGGTACAGCTAAGCAGCTGGGGGCTTGAATCCACAGCGCAGGGATGCCAAGCTTTCTGGGCACCCCCCGCTGCAAATTGCAGCCCACAGCTGCCCCAGAAGATGGCACTTCACGTGGGCTTCGCCGTATTTCTGGAACCAGCCGGATCCAGCAGGCAGCGACGGGCTGCCCTAACCCCCAGGTGCCTATTTGTACCTGGCTGGACACAAGATATAGAGGGACCCCTTTTTTTTAATTATTTCATGATTTCATAAAATAATAAAAAAAAAAAAGCGTGGGGCTCCGCGCAATTTCTATGTCTAGCAGTACAGCTAAGCAGCTGGGGGCTTGAATCCACAGCGCAGGGATGCAAGCTTTCTGGGCACCCCCGCTGCAAATTGCAGCCCACAGCTGCCCAGAAGATGGCGCGATCATTGAAGCGCCATCCTCTGGCGCTGATCCGCTCTTCCAGCGGCCCTGGTGGCGGTGGCACGCTGGGTAATAAAGAGGTTAGGGCCAGCTTTGTGTTATCAGCTGGCCCTAAGCCCGAAATTTATGGCGGTCACGCCAATATTAGACATGACCAAGCACTGTGCATAAACCAACTGGGATCAGGCCAGAATGTTAGTGAAAAATATATAGATCAATTTATTTAATATCATTACATTACATTACAGAAAGTGCATACAAGTAACATTTAAACCAATTAAAATTTGTGCAACCACAAAAATTAGCAACCAACCATAGCCAATTATTTCCAAATAAGATAGTGTAACTACACATATCATATCATATATTATGCAGTGTGGACTGAGGAGCTGGCTAGGGGAGTATTGGGGTGACCCAGTTCCCAAGGAATAACCAATTAAAGCAAATGCAGGGTTGAAATTAGGCTATCTGGATCCCCAGTCCCCAGTCCCCATTAGGCTCACATACTAGATCTAACCACGGTAAGGATCGCCAAAGGGGACAGGTGTATACTTAGAGCTTAGAATAGTCAAGAGAGGCTGTTTTGCCTAGTGGATTTTTCATGAACTCCCTGATGTGGGAGATCAGAGAGACCCCTGGAGAACAGGGGAAGACAAGGCAAAGGGAGTAGTCGAGCCTGTAAAAAAGAAGAGAGATAAAGAAGCAATGAATACAACCTGTGTTGGCAGAACCTATCAAGATCCGTGGATAAAGGTCCACCTGCGGAGGCTACGGGATGGAAGGCCCGTGTCACCCGACGCGTGTCGCCGTCCTTATGGCGGCTTCAGCAAAGGGGCAAGAGCGCATTAGTCTGCTGCTGCTGAGACTTTAAATATGCGCTGGTCTGTAATGGATCCGGCTTCCTCGCCAGGATCAGGTAGGCGTTTACCGGAAGTGACGTGCCGGGGTTTCAGCTGTGACGTGGCGACGCAACCCGCAGAGAGAGCGTACCCGGAAGTTACGTTACGGGCGCTCCACTCTGTGGCCGAGTCCTTTTCTTTTGGGGCATTATTTGTTGTTGTTGTTGCTAGGAAACCTAGCTAAACAACGAGCATGCGCGAGACCGGCCGGTCTAAAAGTGTTCTGAGCTAGAAAAGCACAGTAACAGAGGTTTTTACCGGGGGATTTTTTAGGAACCAAGTGCACCCACAGCAAATCAGGCGATTTAGCAGGGGAAATACGTATAGTGAAGAAAACAGGATTAGTAATAAACAAATAAGTTAATAACAAGTATATACAAGACACATGATTATATAATGGCTCTTGTTCCTCTCTTCTTTCCTCTTTTTATCATTCACTGAAAGTCACACTTTTAAAACAGATCCTGAGTCTCGACATCATGATTTGGAAATAGAGTCATTCTTAGAGGAGAATTCTTCAAAGGCAGGGTCCAATCCGAATAGTGATATTCAATGGATTCTCTCATGATGGACCAAAGTGACAAGGGTAACCATGAATTTATCTGAAAAGAGCAAGAAGAAGAAACCATGAGTTTGGGAGGTTGCCCTATCTGGGTTTATAAAAGCCTTTGAAGTGGAATTCTTCATTCAGGCCCTCAGGGACATACTCTTCAAGTTCCATCCCGTAGCCTCCGCAGGTGGACCTTTATCCACGGATCTTGATAGGTTCTGCCAACACAGGTTGTATTCATTGCTTCTTTATCTCTCTTCTTTTTTACAGGCTCGACTACTCCCTTTGCCTTGTCTTCCCCTGTTCTCCAGGGGTCTCTCTGATCTCCCACATCAGGGAGTTCATGAAAAATCCACTAGGCAAAACAGCCTCTCTTGACTATTCTAAGCTCTAAGTATACACCTGTCCCCTTTGGTCGATCCTTACCGTGGTTAGATCTAGTATGTGAGCCTAATGGGGACTGGGGACTGGGGATCCAGATAGCCTAATTTCAACCCTGCATTTGCTTTAATTGGTTATTCCTTGGGAACTGGGTCACCCCAATACTCCCCTAGCCAGCTCCTCAGTCCACACTGCATAATATATGATATGATATGTGTAGTTACACTATCTTATTTGGAAATAATTGGCTATGGTTGGTTTGCTAATTTTTGTGGTTGCACAAATTTTAATTGGTTTTAAATGTTACTTGTATGCACTTTCTGTAATGTAATGTAATGATAAATTAAAAAATTGATCATATATATTTTTCACTAACATTCTGGCCTGATTCCCAGTTGGTTTATGCACAGTGCTTTCTCTTGTCTGCATATCTATTTATCTGTGTAACTGGTGATCCCACCATGGTGACACCCACACCCAAAAATATTAGACATGACGCCATGAATTTCTATTAAATTGTTTTAAAAAAAACACAACACAGAGAAAATTTTTTATTAGAAATAAAAAAAAAAGCCATTAGGGACTCCATCTTTAATTAAAAAAATCTCTCTTCCGTCCGACGCAGTCCAAAACGCGATGTCCTCTCTGCTACATCCCCTGTGCATAGATATAGATGTCTATGCACAGGGAATGAGCAGACTGAGAACAATCTCAGGTCTGCTACATCAGGCAGCAGGCGGGCTCTAGGACCCTGAAGCTGCGGCAGCCTGCACACAGAGCAGACAGCCGGACTCTTATCTGTGCGAGTTTCCCAGCGATTACTTGCACAGTAAACGAGTCCAATGCAAATCAATGGCAAAACTAGGATTGCTTCAGGCTGAAGCTTGCGAGACACATCTGTGATTTGTAAATCGCACACTACTCGCTATTACTCGCTTCCCCATTCATTAACATTGGACTCGCTAGACTCGCAACGAGTAGCGAGTCCCGGGCTCGGACTCGCTAGAGTCAAGCGATTCCGAGTAATTTAGCATTCGCCCATCACTAATTGACACCTGTTTTGAGTTTTGGAGACACTCCTGGTTTTGATACAGAAACCTGATCGAACCTGATCAGGGAAAAACCGTGGTGTGAAGGGAGCCTTAGACTAGGGCCACACTTGCGCCTGCAATCCAGTTACTGGATCCAGTTTTTTTTTCTGGAGAACTGGATCCATTAATGCATCCATAGACTCCAATGTTAAAAATGGATTGCCAAGGTGCAATTCGTTTACTGCATTGCGTTTTTGCCCAATCCGTTAAAAATGAGGTCTGCAACATTTTTTAGTGCATTTTCAAAAATGCATTCATAACATGAGGGTCTATGTGAAATGCATGGATGATACATAGAGGTACCATGCGTTAACACATGCATTTTTGCAAGCACTAAAAATGCTTAAAAACACACAAGGGGAAAAACTGGATCCAGTATTGCATCCAGTAAATGGATGCAGGCTCCCAAGTGTGGCCCTAGCCTTAGGCTGGCTTCACACCACAGTTTTTGTGTCTCAGGGTGGATCCTGTATTTTGCTGGATCGATCAGACAGAACCTGGCAGGACAGGATGTGTAGAAAGGTGTAGCCAACTTAGGTCCTGTTTGATCCTGTTTTTTGCAGGATTAATTTTTTGCTGCCGTCCATGGTGCAGAAGTCTGCCTGTGCCTGATATGCCGCTGTCCGAGGTGCTGAATTGACAGCCTGGGCCTGAAATACTGACATACTACTGTTCATGGTGCTGAAGTTAGAACGCCAGTATTTCTGACCATGCGCTGTGCAAAAGAATGGATCCGGGAAAGTATCCAATTTTTTTCATGGATCTGGCACCATAGACTCCCATTATATGGGAGCCAGGTTTCTCTGGTTTTGTCCTTGCGGTACCGGATCCGGTTGCCATAGGCACCCGTTATAAAAAACCGGATCCGGTTTTTCAACCGCTCCGAAAAAATGCAGCCTGCAAGATTTTTACTGCAGGCTGCAAAACCAGATGCGGTGACCAGATTGCATTAAGTGCAATCCGGTTTTTCTATTGTAGCTTACGGCTGCAGAACCGGATCTGTTTTGACCATTTTTAATACTGGATGGGAGGTAGTCCCATTTTCCTGGACAGAGCCTTCCCTTGGAGCTCCCTCTTCCTCTCTTGAGATTTCATTTCGCCTCTTCGTCCTGGGCTGAGCTCCTCTGACTCCAGTCCCCCAGAACATCTCTCTCTGTCTCCTCCAACCTGGGACAAGCTCCAACCAGCTCCAGTCCCCAGGTCCAACTCCTGTGACTCCCACTCACTGACTGACCCCTTCCTGTTTTTTCCCCTTCTTTTTTGTCTGCATTTACTTCCTGTTGCTCCCCTACTCTACTTCCTCCACCCAACCCCCTCTACCTAGTTTCCCGTCCAGCCTGAGATGAGGCCCTCCCTCAATAGGGTCCGCTCTGATCACCTGGCCTGGAGTGGTGTGGTGTTGGTGCGGGTGTGTGGGTACCGGGTAGTTCCCCTCCTTACCCGAGAGTGGAGTACCACACTTCTGGCTGTGGTGCAGTACCTCTTTGACGACTGGACCCTTAGGGGCGCCACACATACTCATACAACAATCCAGCCCCTGATATACCATCCTATGTGAAAGATAGAATAGATAGATATACAGTAAATAGAATAGATAGATGGAAGGATTAATATGTTGGATAGATAGATACATAAGACATATGATAGACAGATTTATAGATAGATGATAGATAAATATATATACATGTCAGACATAGATAATGGAAACATATTTTTAATAGAGATGAGCCACCACCCTGGTGTTCGAATTCGATTCGTCAAATCGGGTGTGTGTTCGTCTAATGTTCGGCAAATGTTCATCAAACACCGTCGAACACATATAAAACATCTTCTTCTAACTTAGGACCGGCAGGGGGAGCAGCTCCAGGGAGCGGGAGCGCAGTACCAGGGAGTGGAGAGCGAAAGACCCAGGCGGGGAACCCGGCGGTGAGAAGACTTCACCGCCGGCTTTCCTGCTTTGTGCTGCATTCCCCGCTCCCTGATGCCCCCTCCGCACTCCCAGGAACTAACTTAGGATCAAGTGGGGAGGCGGCGGGGGAAGCGATGAGGGGGCGTCAGGGAGCAGGGAGCGCAACACAGAGCAGGAAAGCCAGCGGTGAAGTCTTCTCACTGCTGGCTATCCCGACGGTTATTTTAAATGATCAGCTGATGCAGATCAGCTGTTCATTTGAATTAGCCACGATGCTATCAGGGTTCATGTGAGTTCATGTAACATGAACTCACATGACCTTTCCCACGGCCACCCAGCGCACAGCTCAGCTACATCTCTGGTAGAGCTAAAATAAAAAACTGGATTGGATTACGTCGTATGGAAGATTAATTTTTAATAAAGATGGAGTCTAAGTTATTTTTTCTAATAAAGAATTTTTTCTTTGTGTTTTTTTTTTTTTTTTAAAACTTTACTAGAAATTAATGGCAGTCATGTCTAATATTGTCGTGACCCCATGAATTTCGGGCTTAGGGCCAGCTGATAATACAAAGCTGGCACTAACCTCTTTATTACCCAGTGAGCCACTGCACCAGGGCCCTGGATGAGCTGGATACAGCACCAGAAGATGGTGCTTCTGTAAACGTGCCATTTTCTGGGATGGCTGCGAACTGCAAGGCAGTGACGTCACGGCAGGCGGCCAGCACTGACGAAAATGATCCCTGAAAAATGAACATGAGTGACAGGATGGAGGCGGCGGAGGGAGGATATTATATCCAGGGGGCGTGAAATTGCCCTGTGGAGAGAAGTGGCTCCAGCCACTAGATCCCACCTCCTTGGCTCCACATTGTAAGTTTTTACATTCAATTATCTCGGGGTAGAGGGGGGCTTAAGGGATACGGGACCCCTTGCCTGAATGCAGCAGACATGCATGGAGGGGTGTTAGGTCCTCTTTAAAATCCCTTGTCTTTAGATCATAAGCGGCTAGTGGGGCCTCTCTTCATAGGCAAGTCCAAGGCATGTCCAAGAAGCACAGTATTCTCCTCAGCCTCATGATAACTATATCAGCCAATCAAAAGGCTGTTATGGATATCACTCAAGAAGAAGGGTTTGGGGTATTATAGTGCAGTGACATGGAACACTGCTCATAAACAAAAAGCAGATAGGTATGTTTCCCCATCACTCAGTCATAAATATCTATCAACAGTTTTGAGAGGTTAAAACTAGGAAAGGACAGATTCCCTTTAAGCTAAAGAACAATAGTACCTATGGCATCTAAAGGCCACTTCACACGCTAGGATATCGTTAACGATATCATTGAAACATCACGGATTTGTGATCGTTCAAACGATATCGTTTGTGCATCGTTGCGTGTGAACGAATGATGTTGGAAGGAAAAATCGTTAGAACGGTCATCAAAAATTTGCGATCCTGACCTCAAATCTATCGTTCGTCATCCAATTAATGTTCTGGGAAGAAGCAACATCGTTCAGTGTGACAGCTTTTTGAACGATGTTGTTCATATTTCTCCTATTCCTGCCGCTTTGTAAAATCGTTCAAACGTTCTTCTCCAAGTAGCTGGAGCTTTGCCAAATTTAAGATCGTTAACGATATCCTTGCGTGTGACAACGCACTAACGATGTCGGAAGGATCGCGGTCACGTGACATAGCTAACGATCTCGTTCACCTATATCCTAGCGTGTGAAGCGGCCTTTAGGAATATATATTTAAATCCACATTTATTTTAAATACACCATAAAGCAGGTTGTCCTTTAAGTGGCAGGCTGTATAAGTAGGGTTGGAATTTTAAACATTTTAAGTCTGGATGTAAAAGCATAGGTTTTAATAAATGGTAAACATTATTATTGTTCCAGGAAACCAGTATGATCATATGTGAACTTGAAAGATCCTGAAATCTAGATCATACTTTATGGACACATTTAAGTAAAAACAGATATTGAGCTACTCCCCATTTATGAGCTGCATATTTTCAATCCAGATAATTTGCACAACAATGAACAAGTTGTATTTCATAAGTGCACACTTTGACAAAAAGAAATCTAGAAACTAGCTAATTTCACATTGGCCTGTTGACTAATTTTCTTATGACTTCTAATTATACTTCGCTTGATGGTATTGCCTATATAAATGTTTTTTTTTTTTTAAATTAAGGTACACGACGCAATATCGATTGCAGTATTGCCTCAAAGTCACGTGGTGTGGTCAATTGCAATTGATATCGTGAGTGTGTTGTGTGGTGTAACAGGGTGGTGCAACTACAATTTATCGCTGAAGCGACATCGCCTGATTTATGTGCAGACAATTAAATCAGGCGATATTGCATAAGCGATATGGTAGGATCGTTCAGTGTGACATCGCAATTGCAATGTTGCAAGCAATTTCCCCTAATCATTACATTGACAAATATCACTCGATGGATTGCTCATACCCAGCGAACGAAAGTTGCTTTTACCATCCTACTTGTGTTGCCTACAATATCTCCCTGTGTGACATATCCAAGGCAATCTTGGAAGTGTCAAAAATGTGTGTGCTCAACGGCTTCCGGTTCCAGCTGCCTTGATGAGAAGACGCAGCTAGGGCAGCTCCCGAGTCCGCCGCCGCAATCCGGCTGACTCCTCAGCCCCCAGGTCCCTAAACAGCTTAACATACCCAGAGGCAGACCCAGGATGACGGCGACCATGGACCGGTAAGTCGTCAAGATCGGAGATAGGGAGAGGAGAGCTCCGACCGCCGCGGCTGCACAGCTTGGCGGGAGCGGGAATTCAAATATGGCGGCGGTGGAGGGATCTCGGCTCTGCACTCAAGGTGCAGGGAGCGGGGAAGCGGAGGGAGAGTGCCCGCACCTAAGAGGAGGTGAGCCTAATACAGCAAGGGGAAGAGGGCAGATCAGCCCCAGAAGCAGAAAGGAGACGCACCAGAGGGAGATGATAGCAGAGGGGAGCCTGTGGCATCAATTCATGTGGACTATAAAGTCCTGGCCAAGGAAATGGCGATCCATCTGGCCACAGACTTCAGAGAGGCTGTTGCTGAACTGGTCGCTGCAGCTACCAAAGAAATGCAGAACAATATAGAGAAACATGATCAGCAGCTTCAAGAAGCTGAGAGCAGGGTGGCAGTGTTGGAAGACAGGGTGGAGGAACTGGAATACCAACTGCAGGAACTGCAAAAACGCTCTACTTACACACTTAATAAACTGGCCGATATAGAAAACAGAGCGCGCAGAAACAACTTGAAAATAGTGGGGCTTCCAGAATCTGTCTCCCCGATTCAGCTGATAGGGTACCCTTACACGCGGCTACATTTCTAGGGTGGCTACAGGTAACTTACTGGTTGCAGTGAAATCATGGAGAGATGATTCCATTTGTACACAGCAACAAGATAGAACCTTGTCTCCATGATTTCACTGCAACCAGTAAGTTACCTGTAGCCACCCTAGAAATGTAGCCACGTGTAAAGGTACCCATAGAGATCTTTGAAGTAGAGCTTCCAAAAACATTGGGCTTGACTCACAGATGCAAGACTGAACGCATGCACAGAATCGGCCCCCCCAGAGATCCCCCACACACCAATGTGACTGCGGGCCCTGCAAAAGACAGAACTCTCAACAATCCGCGTCATGCTATAGCAAAGTATCTCAATCACAGAGATAAAGAGTAGATACTCCGCACCTACAAAGCCAGACGCCAGCCTCTTTTGATCCTAGGACACAGGGTACTGGTATTTGCCGACTATTCTATAGAAGTAAATAACCGTAGAAGAGCATTTGGCGAGGTTTGCTCTACTCTATATAAACGCAATATCCGTTTCCAGCTAGCATACCCTGCCGTTTTGAGATTCCGCTCACGTGATGGGACGACGGCTACCTTCACCGACCCTAAAGAGGCGATGCTAGCGTTAACAAAAGGTGCTGGATCCCCACCCCGCCCAGCAACCCAGCGAGCGATAACTCGCAATGTTGTAGATAGGCGGAATCGCCCGCAACATTGCAGATTGCCGTATTACACAGGGCGATCAGGCATGATCGCCTGACCAACATCGCCAGGTTTTCCAACATTGTTGGGAAACCTGGCGATGTTACTCAGGCGATTTTTCCCCTGATTATCGCCCTGTCACACGAGGCAACTCTCCGGTGATGTCGCCGCAACCTGGCCACGCCCCTCAGTTGCCGGCAACATCGCCGGCGATATCTCCCTGTGTGACGGTACCTTTAGGGAGGGAAAGTTTGGCGGCGGGCGACCTCAGTGTGGTTCATAACATGAAGGAAAAAAGTGAAGCCACAAAAGCAAGTTGTTGTTGGTTGGGGGGGAGGGTGGGAGGAGGGAGAAGGGAAGCAGAGTCGCTATTGCCTTACTTTTGCTCCATTGATGATCTAGCATCTACTAACTGTACACACATAGATATAATTGAAGCTAGGATGTTTCCTGTATGCCTTGAAAGTGCTCTTTTATGGAATTTAAGCTGCAAATGCTCACTAAACCTTGCTGCTCATTATGGTTAGGTGGGTTTCCTGGAATGTTAAAGGCTTGCGCTCTCCAGCAAAGCGCATGATGGTGCTCCGTCATCTCAATCGACTACATGCAGATGTGGCATTGCTCCAGGAGACACACCTAACCTCAGAGGATTTCAGTAGACTCAAAAAGCTATGGGTTGGAGAGATCTATGGTAGTGGTGCAGTCAACAAGAAGGCTGGGGTTCTGATTCTGATTCGCAAATCCTTGGCGCACACAGTTATATCCTCAGATTTAGATAAGGAAGGAAGATTGATTCATTTAATTTTGCAGATACGTAACGATACCTTCAGTGTTTACAATGTCTATGCCCCAAATGTTGCCCAGAAACCGTTTTTCCAGAAAATACAGAAGGAGGAGACTTCAACATGGTTGTTGATGAGAGAGAGGACAGGAAATATTCTGGACCTCGGTCCCCCAGAGGTGGCGGTACTGTACCCTCAACTAACGGTGGCTTTCTGGAGGACTTATTTAAAAACTGCAATGTGGTTGACGTGTGGCGAGTGATGCATCCATTAGAGAGAGATTTTACTCACTTCTCCCATCCCCATGGTTCTTGGTCGAGAATTGATATGTTCTTGACCTCGCATCTAGTCTTCCAGAAAGTTACCGAATTACGGTAGAAAATATGGTTATCTCCGATCATTGCCCGGTAGTTCTTGAAACGAGAGATGCACATCAGAAGGGATCTGATTTCCTATGGAGATTCCCTAACACCTTAACTCGAGAGGAGAATTTTGTAACACAGCTTAAGGAGTGGTGGTCGGAGCACTCCTTGCACAATGAAATACATCGGTCTGATCCTGCCCTTTTCTGGGAAGCAGCCAAATCAGTTATGCGAGGACACATAATGGCATTTAGTGCGGGGCTAAAGAGGCGGGTTAAAGAGCAATACTTGATGCTTAGTCTGAAAGTAAGGGAAGCTTACTCTCTTTATAAACAAACGATGAGAGAGCGAGACAAAGAGGCTTGGCTTATAACTAAAAAAGAGTTTGACCTTTGGGCGGGAAGACGAGAAGATCTGTATAAAACCAGACTGGAACTCGACTTACACAGGTTTGGGGATAAGGCTGGACGGTTGCTGGCGAGATTGGCAAGGGGTAAAATAGTTTCACCGATTTTCAGGGGTTATAGATATCCAAATTATTATATCCAATATACTACAGGAATATCTCTTAGTAGATAATTTTTATTGCGTATTAAAATTGTCCAGTGTGGACCGTGTAAAGTGTTAAAGTGTTTGACATACACATAACATAGAAATAAACCCTCCCCCCACACCCGAAAACACAAACTCTATTAATAAGACCATAACCTGTGGTCATATATATGTATACATCATTTATTGTATTCATGTGGATGTCAAATGTATGATTATATGTTACCTATCCTTTGGAGACCTGACCGTATATAAATGCTAATTAAGGACTCCGATTGTGATATACCAACAGTGACTGAAAGTGACAGACAGACTAATACCTATGTGGCTGAAGCCTGGAGCCTTTACATCCAGACAAACCAATAGGAATTACACGGGACCTCAGCACTGTTCAGGTGACATTTAGAATCACCATTTCTTCCCCAATACAATAGAGTTTGTGTTTTCGGGTGTGGGGGGAGGGTTTATTTCTATGTTATGTGTATGTCAAACACTTTAACACTTTACACGGCCACACTGGACAATTTTAATACGCAATAAAAATTATCTACTAAGAGATATTCCTGTAGTATATTGCAAGGGGTAAAATATCCTCTACACCCATAACAGCTATTACAGACAAACAGGGGATCACTTGGTCAGACCCGAAAGATATAACCAGAGTCCTGGGAAAATACTATGCATCTCTTTACAAAGATGATGGGGGAGGAGAGATAGGGAATGAGCCATGGCTACATAACATCAACATGCCGGAGCTGTCGGAGGAAGATAGACAACTTTTGAATGCCCCAATATCTCTGAACGAGATTGACCAGGCGATTAGAAATCTAAATCCAGGCAAAGCTCCTGGCCCTGATGGGTTCAATGGGGCCTTCTTTAAAGCTCTTCGGGAGACTCTTTCACCTGTTCTTTCAGATCTATTCAATAGCATCTTGTAGGGTTCTCCGATTCCAGAGAGGATGAATGCTGCCCACATAAAATTGATACCTAAGACGGGCAAACCTCTGACGGATCCTGCTAGTTATAGACCAATTTCACTGATTAATCAGGACCTGAAGCTTCTCTCGAAGATCATGGCCGATAGATTGGCCACCATTCTTCCCAGGTTAATTCACCCACATCAAGCGGGTTTTGTGAAGGGGCGCTCGACGACCACTAATATAAGAAAAGCGATGCTCCTCATAGACGTTGCTGGCCGTCAGCATAGGGTAAAGGGATTGGATCCGGCTGTGGTCACCTTAGATGCTGAAAAAGCATTTGACAATGTGAGGTGGCCATGGCTGGACCGAGTCCTGAACATCATTGGTCCAGCAATTTTTGTGCTCTCTATATAGTAACCCCAGGGCGTGTGTCAGCACGCCAGGCTTCTTATCCGACATGTTCGCTCTGGAGAAAGGGACGAGGCAGGGGTGCCCGCTCTCCCCTATCCTTTTTAAGGCTGTGGTCACAGTACCATTTTTCACATGCATTTTTGGAGACCTGCGTTTTCAAAAACGCATGTAAAAAACGCACCCATAGGCCCCCATGTTAAAAAACGCATGCCCTAATAGCCAAAAAGCATGTGTGACTGTCCCATGCGTTTTTGGAGCATATCCAAAAACGCATGCGTTTTTGTAGAAAACGCATGCGTTTTTGTAGAAAACGCATGCGTTTTTATAACATGGGTTCCTATGGAAAACGCATGCAAAAACGCATGTACAGTTAGCACCTTTTAGTGCCATTCAAAAACGCATGCGTTTCCCATAGGAGCCCATGTTAAAAAAAACGCATGCGTTTTTCAAAACGCTCAAAAAAATACTACAAGCACTATTTTTATGTGCAGATTCAAAAACGCAGCCAAAAACGCAGGGAGCCATCAGAGACCTTAAAAAACTCATGCTGACATGAAAAACGCATGTAAAAAAGCATGCGTTTTTAAAAGGCACTAAAAAAATGCATGTCAACTGTGACCCCAGCCTAATCTAGCTATAGAGCCTCTGGCTCTGTACCTCGATTCTCATTATCTGTACAAAGGCTTGAAAGTAGGCGGCAAGGAGGTGAAGCTCTCTCTGTTCGCTGATGATATTATTCTCTTCATGCAGAACCCAGTAAAAGAGTTAGCGGGAGTTCTGAACATAATTAAAGATTTAGGGATCAGCCCAGGTTTACGTTTGAACAGAAGTAAATGTGAAATTCTATTCATTCAAAAGGAAAGTAAGTTGGGAAAAGGCGAAACTCTAGAAGGCATCAGGATAGTACGAGATAGCATTAAATATTTGGGTATTTATCTAGCTAGGAGCACAAAACACCTATACAGACTCAATTTCACCTCTACTATAATTAAGATCGAACAAGAATTATCCAGATGGAATGGCCTGCCTCTGTCCTTACTGGGACGCTGTCATCTCATCAAAATGATTAGCTTCCCGAGATTGCTCTACCCGCTTCAGACGCTACCGCTGCTACTTACACACACCGATGTTAGGAGACTAAATTCCGCATTCTCGAGCTTCCTTTGGAGAGGCAAGAAGCCCAGAATTGCCATCCATACCTTGCTGCAGCCCAAGGATAGAGGGGGGCTTCAACTCCCGGATGTTAGAAGTTACAACCTTGCATGTATCATGCGTAATGTATTAGATTGGATTAAGGGCTCAGGGAGGTTCTCAGATGTGGAATTGGAGAGGGAAGTAGCGAAACCCTGGGATTTATCTTCTCTATTACACACGCCACTCCCTCAAATACCGAGTTGCATCAAAAACACGACTATCTGTAAAGATACCATAATGACCTGGAAGTCAGTCCGAAAGAAACTACACCTGTCATGGAAAATTTCTAGACATCTCGCTCCCTGGACCTGTCCATCGTTCTTACTAGGCCGTGACAACGCACTGTTTAAAACATGGAGAGACAGAGGGATTGAGACCTTAGCAGACCTCATGCATGTTAGAGAGAAGAGATGGATGACGGGTGAGGAAATATTGGCTAAATTCAATCTCCCTAGAATTCATATAATCCAGTACCAGCAAATACACCATCACCTTTTGTCCAACCTGAGAGACATATCAGGGGAATTAGATAATGGCATTTGGAAAAATCTGATGGAGTTGCGAGGGGAGGATACATCGATTTCTCTATTATACAGTAGGCTACAACCCTCCCTCAGCTTGAGGGGGAAGAGCAAATCTCTTATAGGTTGGAAAAATGTTTTTAATGATCCGGACATTATTATGAAACTTTTAGACGGCTGGTCTAGTATGAAGAAGGTGGTAACTAATGAAAGATGGAGGAACACGCAATTCAGAGTTTTACACAGAGCCATACAAGGTTTCAATATTCCACCCACACAAGCTAACCAAATGAGTTGGACGCAGTGCCCGAAGTGCGGAGCGTCCATGACTGATATGGAACATGGACTCTGGTCCTGTCCCGCTTCTCAGAAGTTTTGTGAGGGGGTTGGGATACTGGCTACGGGCTACTACTCCAACAAGGGAAGATTGGACCCATGCTTTGGCTGTTCCACTATCAGGGAGACGACACTAAGTCCCGCTCCCCTCATTTATTATTTCATTATATAGCCATAACAGCCAAGAGACTCCTTCTCCGACACTGGCTGAGTAATTCCACACCAAGCTTGGAAGAAATACACATAATTCTGAGGAAAACGCTTTCTCTAGAAACAGTAGAGACATTAAGAAACCGAGTACTCTCTCACAGAAATTCTTTTTCAAGTGGCGACGCTATATAGAGAGTGAGTTCTCGGAAACAGAAGTGGGTTCTTTTATGTCTGCATTCAGATCCACAATATGGTATGCTCAGGAGGAACTACAAGGAACATTAGGAAAGTTGAAATGTACAGATTAGGTTGATGTGCTCTGATTAAGGTAGTAGTTCAAAATGTGAGGAGATTTTGATAAGGCAGTGGCGGCTATAGGGGTATGGGGAATGTTTAGTTTCTATAGATGTGAACTTATTTAACCTTATTTCAGTTATCTCTGGTTATGTTGTACTCAGGAGCTAGGATATATACAAAAAAAAATGATGCTTGTCCTGTTTAAGCTCCTTTTACAGCTCGCAATGATTTGACAACTAATGTGATGTCTTTAATCTTAAGCTTTATATATCCGTCATATTTCGCTCACATCTGTATTTTCTTTAACTCAATGTTAAACTATTGTCTTTGGCCATGTTCACACACATGCGTTTTTTTGACCATCTCTGCGTTTTTGGGCTGCTAAAAAAAACGCAGGTGCGTTAACGCAGGGTACATTTGAGTGTAGCTGCGTTTTTCAGCTCCATTTGCGTTTTTTACCCCTAGTCCAAAAAACGCTGCATGCAGCGTTTTTGGGTGCTGTAAAAAAACGCATGTGCGTTTTTCCAAAAACGCATGCGTTTTTTTTTTAACATGGGGCCCTATGGGAAACACATGCAAAAACGCATGGTACATTAGTACCTTTTAGTGCCATTCAAAAACGCATGCGTTTCCCATAGGGGCCCATGTTAAAAAAACGCATGCGTTTTTGAAAAAAACGCACATGCGTTTTTTTAACATGGGGGGCCCTATGGGAAACGCATGCGTTTTTAAAAGGCACATTTATGCACCCTGCGTTAACGCTTGCGTTTTTGCCTGCGTTTTTGGTGAAAAAATGACTAAGTCCAAAAACGTGGCAAATCCTTTCAGACACACAAGGGACATTTTTAAGCACTCTTAAAAAAAACGCAAGTGCTTTTAAGAGTGCTAAAAAAACGCAAATTGAGTGTGAACAATGCCTTTATGTGAAAAAATTTCAATAAAAATGATGGTTCAAAAAAAAATGTGTGTGCTCCCGTGAAATTGCAGGCAATATCGAATCGATATTGCATCGTGTAATGGTACCTTTACACATTAGCAGCCAAATACTAGCTTATTCCTCATCGATTACACATCAAATGACTTTGCTGCTCACAGCCGAACTCTAAAGGCCACGTCACACGCTTCAATCTTGTGAACGATTGCCCGAGCGATCTCCTGTGGGCGAGATCGCCGAGACAATCTGTCCACATCGTTCGTGAGATGTCACACATTTAGATATCGATGATGACGCTTTAGCGATTGAACAATTTATCCATCGCTCGACGACCAAGTAAACGATCTTGCGATCGTTCAGAGGCAGGGCCAGCACAACATAATTAGGGAGTTGTCTGCATAATTGTGGGCGTAGTAATGGGATGTATGTTCGGCCATGGGCGTCCCTGTTTGTGAGTTTAGCATGGCTCTGCTACTCATATTGTTGGCCATAGCTGGTGTTCTGTTTTGTCAGTGTTGTGTGTGTGTTCCGCTTCTGTCTGCGTGTCCTCTATGTTGTTCCTGCGGCCTCATTGTGGCGCATGTGCGTTTTTCTTTTGTGTTTGTTTAAATAAATAACCTATTGTGTTCTTTGTTTTATGTTCCAGTATGTGTTTTAGAGGGCTAATATTGCACTCACAATGTGAATGAAGCATAGCGAGATGACACATTTGCGGTGTTGTGTATGTTGCAAATGACTTTACCAAGAGCATTTATACTTTATGAATTGTTAAATTTTACTAAGTTTACAAACATGACATGTCCTTACACAATTATATCACAAACCCCACACATGGCTCATTACGCATCATGTTCAATGCTCTGGGTCTGTTGTAACAAAATTACGTCCACAGTGTCCATGTCATCACTGTGATATAGTGTTGTCCTTTAGTTGCTCTGTCCAAGAAATGGTTAGCTCCTTATGGGGCAAGGCTTGGCTGGTTTTTGGGTGATTTATCCTGTTCTCTCACTTCATATCTGATTTGTGTCATCCAATGTATGCTTTTAAGATATTGTCTGTTCATCCTTGTTTGTGAGGTTCGGCAAATGTAGATATTAAACCCATAAGTGACATTGTGGTTGGTGTCTGTGAAGGCAAAGGTAAAATATCATTATGTGCAAACTCATTTGCCAAAGCAATCCAAGTCCCTGTAGTCCAGTCAATTACGAGGCACCTCTCCATCAGTCTGATCTGCTTATGGGAAATGTTCAAGCTGACAAATGCTGTGCATGATTGCATTGTCTTTGTGGCGAGCAAGCCCTAGGCCACTGGTTATATTTGGATGCATAATCAATTTGTAGAAAACAAAAAAGGTGATGCTAACCCTAAGATTATTTCTTCATCCCTGTTGGCCTAAAATCCACACCATGAAGTCATATGTTCTATGTCACTGTTGCGAGCCATTTTCAACAAACCATACAAGAATGGGCTAATCTTGTTTTAACCTTACTATGTTTTAGGCCATGGGAGCAGCACATATGTTGTGCATTCTGTTTGAGCTATTGTCTGCTTACCTTCTGTGATTTAATGACAACAGTGTGTACCTCAATTTATCCTTGAAAACATAATGTCGCCTACTAAACAGCAAATTACATGTTAACAGATACCATGAAATCACACTTACCATGATCTTAATCCAGCCAGTCAGGTGGACAAATTCCGCCAAAGTGTCCTCATCAAATTGTTACACCACACTGTAATAAGTACACATTTAACACCATGAAGAGCTACACAATGTGATGTTGCCAAGCAACTGCACCAGGACCATTGAGGTATGAGCAGTACTGTTCTCTGTTTGTCCTGCATTCTGCTGTCTGAGACCATGATCCAGCGGCTGGAGGTGCGCCACACCTGGGTCATCTGCACGCCACTCACCAAGACTGACTTCACCATTGTTGGGGTCAGCATTGTCACCATAACTAGGGGCGAGTATGAGTTGTAGGCACGACGCCTCAGGAAATTATGGAGCACACAACACGCCATCACTACAATGTCAATAGACTCCAGCTTCATATTAATAGGCGTATGAAAGATCCGGAATCTATTGGCCATGATCCCAAATGCATTCTCAACCACACGACGTGCCCGGGATAATCGGTAGTTGAAAATGCGTTGTTCAGGGGTTACAGCCCTTTGGGGATATGGCCGGAGTAGGTTAGCATGAAGTGGAAATGCCTCATCACCCACAAAAACAAAGTTCAGCTGGCTGGTGTTTGCAGAATTGGGGGGTAATTTGAGACGACAGTTCTTCAGCTTTTGCCCAAAGTTGCTGTTGTCTAATACCCCGCCATCTGACACACGCCCATTCATCCCCACATCCACAAACATGAACTCATAATTGGCATTGACCAAGGCCATCATGATCACACTATAATATCCCTTGTAGTTAAAAAAATAAGACCGCTGTTATGGGGTTGGGTGATCCTCACATGCTTCCCATCCAATGCCCCCCCGCAGTTGGGAAATTGCCACTTGCGGTCAAATTCTGTGGCAATTTGCAACCATTCTGCTGGGTTTTTAGGCAACCCCATATAGGATGGAGCAAGGGTCCTTACAATTGCCTCACATGTCTCTGGGATGAGGACGCTCAGCAGTGGCCGTGATATAGCAGAAACATACTGTAGGGCTGTCATTGAGTGCCCTGTTGCCAGGTAACGTAGAGTCACAGCCAACCGCTCCTCTGGTGTGACTGCAGCACGCATCACCGTGTTTTGGCGGACTATATATATGGCTTTACATGTTGCAAAAGTATGTTGAAAGTCTCCTCAGACATCCGGAGGTAGTTTCTGTAGTCATGCGGATGCCGATCCTCCAGCTGACGAAGCAGCCGCATGTGAGTCAGGTTAGACCTTTGCAGGAGCCAGTCCCGACACCACACGCGACGTCGCCTTCGCCTCCGCAGCCTCTCAGAAGTCTCCTCAATGTGTGAGGCCTCATCTAACAATGCAGCAGCCACAACTATACGCTCAGCTGCATTCATGGTGTATGTTTGTGTAACTTATCAAGAACTGTAAAGTGGAAAAGATAGGAGGATTTAATATTTGTTCTTGTCAAAAATTCTATCCATTTTTTTGGTGGAAAAAAAAAACCACTTGTTAACTCAATTCCAGCATTAAGATTATATTTACACAGTAGGGCAAAGTTGCTAGACACTTTACATATGTTCCCCAAAATCAGCTTACAGTACACATACACCTGTTTTTGTTTGAAAAATAAATAAGGCTCATGTCCAACAACCTAGATGTGGACGTACCGTTATCTCAGCAGTGTGGACTACACAATTTGTAGGTCACAGCTATTTGCCAAAATACACCTGTAACTCCTGTAGTCCTTATTGTGAAATCGGTGGCTTCGGAAATGTACAGGCAGATGCGTCCTTTATTAAGCATTAATGTTGTTACTCTAAAGATAAAAAACAATTAGGGTTGGCTTAACACAACAGCATTATATCCTACACAAAAACATATCCTAGATACAACATATGTAATATATACTGTGCAATCTCTTCAAATGTCTGGTTTTCCTGTGACCCACCTCATTCCCCTTGATTCCTCCTCCAAGTTTAAGGTAACATTGAGCCACAACTATATTCTTAACGTTACAGGGACGTCATTAGAATACCAACAAGACATAATTGGAAGCTCACCTTATTTCAGTGGAAAAATTTCCGCACTGTAGTTACCATGCACATTAGGAAGAAGCGTTCGCCAAACACCAACGCAGGTCCGTCCGTTGATGCAGCTTGATGCAACGCTGTTGCGCATGCGTCTTCCGAAGTGCGAGAAAGCAAGGCACCTGCAGCATCACATTGTTATATGAGCCAGGTGTGCGGCTAAGTAATACTCGGCAAGGATGATGAACCAATCCTGTCTCTGCTGCGCCATGAAATGGGCGTTCTGTACGCAGCTGCAGTGCCCGCTATTGGTAATTTGAATGACGCGCTTGCTTATTACTTAGCGTTCAACTGAAAGCTCTGTTGAGTTCCTGCTGGACGTTGTGGTCCTTTGCCTTGTGGTCTAGTCGTATGTGCATGTGTCTCCAGACTTTAAGGTATGTCAGACTGTGTTGTGCCTAATAACTCTATTTTTAACACACAAATACTGTTGGTGATAAACACCAAGATTTGAACTACACCATTGATTCCACATGCTTAATTACACAGTGCTGCAAACATGTAGTCATTGAGGTGTGATTACACCCACACGGAGAAAAGATGTATCAAATGGATTGTTGTACCAGCATGTGGAGTAATGTGTATGTTTTGTGTCACTACAGATGGGCACTTCCAGAACTTTTTTGACGGCCTTCATAGATGTGTACAGGGAACATGACTGTTTGTGGAAAACGTACACAAAAGAATATTCCAACAAAAACCTTAAAAAAGCTGCATATGAGAAGCTGGTTCAAGTGTGTCATGAGCACCATGTTGATGGAAATATAAACATAGAATTTGTGAAAAAAAAAAACAGCGATTACGCACGGTCTTTAAGAAGGAACATGACAAGGTCAAGAACTCCATGAGGTCTGGCAATGGTACCGACTCAGTCTATGTTCCAAAGCTATGGTATTATGACCTTTTACGGTTCACATTAGATCAAACCACACCAAGGGCCATGCTGTTGAGCGAAAGTTTTTCCCAATCCACAAATGACGAAGCAGTGCAAAGTGAAGTTCAAGTGGATGTAAGTTTGTGTATGAAATTTGTAAATAAATTAATGTATGCAACCTCCGGGGCCACACATAGAGCAGGTTTACATTATTTCGGACCAGTTGTCCATTTGCAAATTTGATTGCCACCTGTTCAATGCTATGTGATTCGTCTACACCTGGACTGTGTGTGCCCCTCGAGGAGTGCATTTTGCAAAGCATGACCAAAGCACTCTACTGCTTCCGTAAATGAAACACTTGTCTTGTGGAAATTGTGTATGCATTAAAGGGCGATTACAGTAACATATCTGAGCACTTTGTTTTAGATTGCTTGCCTTCACTACATCCCTGTAAATTTGGGCAGACCAAGGTGACATTGCATTGTGTGGCCTGTGAGTTGTAACATTGTAGTCAGATCCTTTTTAGCCCACCTATACATTTAACATTAGGTTGCTTGGATTTGGGGGTAATACTGTATTTTCGTTATTCAATGTAATCAAACTGTAAACACATTTTGAGTGCTTGAACATTCTGACACAAGCCTAGGGACGAGGAGCAACATCTACTTTGTTTAGCTGAAATCGTATTGTCAAATCTTTACAATTTGAACTCAAATTGTTTTTAAATTTTTTATTACAAAGGCAATACTTAGGGCATTAACGGCACAGCCAATTTGTGTGGGTTAGTAGTGAAGGTGGCAAAGTGTACTTTTTAGGTTTGACCATAGTCTGGTTTTTGTTTAGACACATGAAGACCCAGACCCAGACCCAACTGAAGCTCCCGTACCCATATTGAATCCAGAAGGAGAGAACACAGTGGTGGAGGACACATCGGGGGATGCTCGAGGACACACACACCCTGTCTTCATGCGACACTCAAGAAGGAGATCAGTACCCTTAACCACACAATCATGTGAGCTTGGTAATTTAGCCAAAAGGCTTTTACTCCAAGAGCAGAAGGAGCAAGTGTGTGCAATAGCCCAATTGGTCCATGAGCGGGTATCCCATCTGGAGGATGAACAGCGCAATCTTGTGGAAATTATCATCCATTTAGCACTGGACGATGCAAGAGCTGGGAGATTGACCACATCAAGTCGCTTATGCCACGACCCACCACACATGCCACTCTCTCAACCTTTCAGAGCTTCAATTGATGAGTCTGGGCCAGCTCCCCATGGCCACAGGGTTGTCCGCCCAGCATACCTGCCGCCAAGGGCCCCTACTTTTGTTTATGATAATATTGCACACAATGCTTCAAGCATTAATGCCACTGATTTTGTTCGGGAACAAAATGTGTATCACAATATGTAATGTTTTTTTTTTTTTTTTTTGGTTGAATTTTGTGTTTTTGTGGAAGTGCGCCATTATAATTATTTACATAATTATGGCACTCACAATGTTTGTTTAACATTCACTATGTTTTCCCATTTTTGGAGAGGGCTCGAGTGTTGGCCCTGATTTTTCATTTAAGGTTATTTTTGGGTTCTTGACGATTAGAGGTAAGCATCCCGAACATTCTGCTGGGACACAGGAAGGCATCATGGACTCAAGTGTTGTGTTCTATAGTTTGCCACACATTCTGCCCTTGTGCAGCTTACTTAAGCATCATTGACACTGTCTTTAAGTGTGTTCTGGGGCACTCCTCTGTCAACATGACAATGCCTGTCCAACGCTCAGTCCAATGCAGCCGGTTTTGTCGAAATGGTAGCAATGTGCCATTGGCCTTTAATTTGTCCTGTATCATGTGTGTATGTAAGTGTTTGTGTGAATACCATTAAACATGTTTATGTTTAAATTATGTGTTCCGGGACCTAATGTTGATAAATAAAGCGAATCTCTAGAAATTTTACAAGCTCTAACTGAAATGTGCCCAGTATACATGCACGAACAGGTTACTATATTGGTGCAACATTAAGCACAGATGGTGGAACGGCGTACATGTCCAGCTGCCTCTATTTTAAACTTAGAAGGGCAACGAGGTTGAGACTCATCAGGAGGGCCATGGTTAATCCTTTTTGATGTAGTTTTGTAAATAAACCACAGTTTAAATTTCGTTAAAAATCTTAATTCAAACTTCTTTGACATTACAAATTATAACACACACATTATGCAATGGTTGCCAAATGTGGTTGCAAACACATGTTTGCACTAGCAAGGTCCAAACTCGGACTCAAACCAGGTGAGTCCAAAATGGAACATATAACAAAATATGTGTAAGTAAAAGCAGAAAAACAATCTGCATCTTTGAACATGTAATTTTTAAAACATCCAAAATGTCCAGCAGACAGCACAAAAAAGGCGGGAAGGCCCTTAAAGTACTCTATGGGTAGGCACTGTGACGGGTCGATAACATCTGTTGCAGGAGCCAGCCCTGGCGTTCAACATCATCCTTGATTTTGTTATTTGAGGCAATCAAATCTTCAAGGGTTGGCCCTTAAATAAGAAATAAAAAACGAAAATGCATCAATAGTGAAAGGGCTGGTTTAAAAGTGAACATACACATTAGCTGACACTTACGGGCCAATTCACCATCCAGTTCCTGGGCTTCTGCGTTCAAGGCCACAATTGGTCGTGGTGCACAGACAGAGTCTGGTAGGCCTATGTGAGAATGGAAAGGGGGAGAGAATGGTGAAGTATCAATCCAAACAATGTCACAAACATAGCTCATCCATACACCCAAAACATATGTAATGGGCCCTTACCTGCCGATTGGTCACCAAGACAAAGATTAGGTGATTGTGGGGCCAATTGTGCAGGCACAGAAGAGCCACAGCTGGTCAAGTTGGACCTGTGGTTGTCCACAGAAGCTGGAGTGTCTTCTTCAGTCACGACACAGAGTGGTTCATTTCCTTGGCCCAACTGGACAGAACCTTCGGCTTCATCCGCCGAAGATGAATGTCCTGGTGGACTTGTTGATGGATTGGCCTCTTCATTACCCTCTCCTTCCTCACAAGATGGTGTCAGTGATGGTGGGGATTGTCTTTGGCGAGGCACCTCTGGTGACGCAGTGGGAGATTGTGCTGGTGATCTCCTTTGTCCTGTAAAATTTTTTAACAAAATTACATTGTAAACATACAACAGTAATGTCATTTTTGATAGTTTGGTAGAGGATTTGTAATATTTTGGGGTGTGGGTGGACATTGGGCAGCTAACTGGTGATGTCACATTTAGAATACATCTGGAGGACATCTGGAATGCATCTTCTGTTACACTGATCAGGGCCACCATATGTACATTTTTTACGTACACATATGTGTCATGGGTAGCCATTTTCTACATGTTTCTTTCCTGGTTGTAAATGTGCAAGGCTACATGTCGAAAATAGACCAGAGGAGGTCAAGCCAACAATGCTAGGTCATGGATGAAAATCACATGTCTGATTACTTAATTTACGTATTACTCCACACAGTAATAGCATACATTGACATTGTAATGATCCAATTATTTGTACATTGTATACAAAGTTGGTGCAATTTTTGGTTGGCCCTTTTACAAGGGATACATGGTGGTCATCCGATGGGTACACCCTGCTTGGCACTCATCCCTACACAGTATCCTCTGAATCCCCGTAATGTCTGAAGACATATAGGGCAGACTTGCATGTCTGCCGTGTACAGATTAATATGTTTGTTATCCACCTTTTTTTGGGGGGGTGTAAACATTGTTGGGCCACTATACATATTGGGCTTACCACGACGTCTTTGCAGACGCTGACGGATCCTGCTAATCCGATCTGGTGTTTTAAAACGCATATCCGCGATTTTTTTACGAATCTGTTTTGTTGTTCGCTCAACACCCATCCTGCGCATGAGTAGCTCTTTAACACGCTGCAGCACAGCCTGCTTGTGGAGGAGCGGGTGATCATGCTGCATATTGCACCAATAATCTCGCCTGTCTAAAACAGAAATAAGTAACATAAGTTCCCCGTCGCCCCATGCTGGTGCACGCTGGACAGCAGGCATTTCTCCGCTGGGGCACAACAGGAAGCTGAAGCAGAGGCGGGACCTTGTAATAACGTCATGACGTCAGCACGCACACTCGCGTCAACAAGACGCAACAGCGTACCCATAACAACCACACAGCGTCGGACGCAACAGTGACGCGACTGTTGCATTCCTGTAGTTGAACGACAGTCGTTGACTTGTGCGTGCCCATCCGCCTGGGCACATTTCACCTATAGTACATGGGTGAGTCAAGTGATGCCCTGGAAAATGCCTCGCCGTATGAGCGAATTCAAAACATAATGAGAGCTTGCAGCGCCTGCGGTGACATTGCGGAACACATCTTCCTAACGCTGTGTAGCGGTACGCAAATGTACAGTTCTCTGATTAATGGGACTGGCTTAATAAACTTACATTTAAGAAACATGACGCACACACCACCCGATTTGTGCGTAACACAATGTGTTTTACAATGCGCACGTCAGTTTATAATAATTTGAAGGGAGCAAATTAGATGATAAATTATAGTATTGAATGAGTGAACCTCGTTGATCCCAAATATATATTAATTGTGTGACGCCCAAAAATGTAAACACAACGTCGACGAAGTAAATGGCGCATTTGAGATCACATCCCAACAGCCAATAGGCACGCTATTGCATCAACAAATCAAAGCAGACGAGGCGTGTCCGAAAAAGAAAATAACACGCCTCTTCTCAGTGGGTGGAAACCAGAAAAGATCGTTGAAACAATGTCACACGCAACAATCGCCAACTGTGAGCGATGTTGTTTGGAGCGATGAACGACGGATTTGAGGTCAGGATCACAAATCTGCGATGAGCGACCAGACGATTTAAAACGCCAAAATCGCTCATTTACACGCAGCGACGCACAAACGATATCGCTTAAACGATCACAAAAAACACATCGCTTGAGCGATATCGCGCAAGAAATTGAAGCGTGTGACGTGGCCTTAAGGGCCCCTTTACACGCCACCACAGGAAGGTAGCAACTGCCGGTCTCTGAGGATAATTGTGCCTGTTGCCATGAAATTGCTACGAAATGGCGGCGTGTAAAGTTCCTCCCGGTGACCTGCAGTTGACTCAGATAAGTGTTGCTGAGGCATGCTCAAAAACAGAAAGGCCCCTTTCACATCTATGCGTCTGCTGCGTTTTGCTTAATATGCGTTTTCATGCGTTTTAACCGCAAAAAACGCATCAAAACGCATGCGTTTTTGACCCCATTGATTTTAATGGAAACGCATCAAAAACGCATGCAAATGCAGGTTAAAAAGGCATATGCGTTTGAAAACCGCAAAACGCATGCGTTTATGCAAACGCAGCTCAAAACGTGGCAAACAACGTTTTGGGCTGCGTTTGCAAAAACGCATGCGTTTTGCGTTTATGCAAACGCACATGCGTTTTTAAACATGCGTTTGCATGCGTTTTTGAAGCGTTTCCATTAAAATCAATGGGGTCAAAAACGCATGCGTTTTGATGCGTTTTTGCGGTTAAAAACGCATGAAAACGCAAATTAAGCAAAACGCAGCAGACGCATAGATGTGAAAGGGGCCAAAGGCACAATTGCCATGGTAGTGGCGTGTAAACTGGGCACAGGTATGGATGTTACGTCGCTTAGTGAACTCCCAGGGGCGTGCCACGGCGTCATGGATACCACGCCCCATCAGCGATCATTGTTGGGTGCTACTGTGAAACCATTGGCTGTCCCTTCACAGGGCACCATATTTAAAGAGCTATCCATTCACAGTCCACAATTGCAATGGCGTCATGTAATAGCCAGCCTTCCTGCGCAGGCTGGCCAATCATGACGCTTTTGCGTTATCCAATCAACGCTTGTGCATCACGGAATCACACAACTCTGTCACGCCTATGTACTTATGGCGCGAAATATGTACGCCCATATTCCTTTGTGGTAGGGGCGTGTAAAGCAGGGAAGGTATTCCACAGGAAGTTAGCCGCGGCACCTGTCGGCACTTCCGGGGAACAAAGATACCTTCAGTGGAGAACGTAATGGCGACGTGTATATGCGGCATCAGCGATCGGTATCCACCATTAAAAACGTGCGCGTGCACGTGCGGTGGATACCTGTTGCTAGCCACAGTGAAACATTGCATGCAATTTCACTTGCAACTTATTGGTTGCAGTGAAATCATAGACATATTGTTCTATTTTGTTGCTGTGTACAAATGGAACAATGTGTCCATGAATTCACTGCAACCAATAAGTTGCAAGTGAAATTGCATGCAATGTTGCAAAGGTACCCTTACACACAGAGATATATTGCTTGCAACTCACTAGTTGCAGTGAAATCATGGACACATTGTTCCATTTTGTTGCCGTGTACAAAATGGAATAATGTGTCCATGATTTCACTGCAACCAGTGAGGCTGGCTTCACACTGCAGTTTTTTCACTGATCAGTGTCCATCCAGTTTGTGTGCCAAAACCCGGAGAAGAACCAGGAGAGGAACCTGCAGAGAAAAACTATAATTGAAAAATTGACACCTGTTCTGAGTTTTGGAGACACTCTGGGTTTTGGCACACAAACTGGATGGACACTGATCAGTGAAAAAACTGCAGTGTGAAGCCAGCCTATGTTGCAAGCAATATATCTCTGTGTGTGAGGGCCACTTTAACACACACCAACTTCTGTGACCAACTTCTGAACAGATCTCTGGTTGCAGTGAAATCATGGACACATTGTTCCATTTGTACATTGCCACAAAATGGAACAATGTGTCCATGATTTCACTGCAACCAGAGATCTGTTCAGAAGTTGGTCACAGAAGTTGGTGTGTAAAGCGGCCCTAATGGCCACTTTACACGTCCCAACGTCGGTCCGATACTGGATACAACGCCGGGGGAGCACGCTTTTTCTGGGCAGAATTCCAAGATCGCATAGGAGATGTTACACAGCGCGATATCGGCAGGCAACGCCACAGCGATGTCTACGCCCCCTTGTACGACCGACCCAGGAATGACCATTTAACATGGGAGAGAATAGGGGAAGTTGTACTGCACATCGTTCTTGGGCTTTTACACAGCCCGATCCGGCCACAACGTCCATCCAATATCGCGCAGTTGGAGAAGCTGCTCATTTTTTCCCCGATATCGTTTTGACATCGTTCGTGCATCGTATTGGACATTTACACCATACAACGCACGAACGATATCGGGGACAATGCACGAACCATGTGACTTTTTGTCGGAGTTGGACGCTGATATCGGGACGTTTAAAGTGGCCATAATGGCCGCTTTACACGTCCCAACATTAGTTCTATGTTGGATACAACGGCGTGGGAGCGTGCATTTTTTTGGGCAGAAATCCAAGATCGCATAGGAGATGTTACACAGCGCGATATCAGCAGACAACACAACTGCGATGTCTATGCCCCCTTGTACGGGCGACCCAGGAACGACCATTTAACATGGGAGAGAATAGAGGAAGTTGTACTCGAAATCGTTGTTGGGCTGTCACACAGCACGATCCTGCCAGATCGTCCATCCAATATCGGGTAGTTGGAGAGCCTGCTCATTTCTCCCCCGATATCGTTTTGGCATCGTTCTTGCATCGAATTGTACATTTACACCGCACAACGCACGAACGATATCGGGGCCAATGCACGAACCACGTGACTTTTTATCGAAGTTGGACGACGATATCGCGCCGTGTAAAGTTTCCATAAGGGTACCTTTACACATCACAACATTGCATGCAATTTCACTGGCAATTTGCTGGTTGCAGTAAAATCATGGACACATTGTTCCATTTGTACACGGCAACAAAATAGAACAATGTGTCCATGATTTCACTGCAACCAGCAAATTGCCAGCGAAATTGCATGCAATATTGCGTAGTGTAACGGTACCCTAAAGGCACCTTTACACGTGGCAACTTTTCTAGGAATTTCACTGGCAACTTACTGGTTGCAGTGAAATCATGGAGACATTGTTCCATTTGTACACAGCAACAAGATAGAACAATGTGTCCATGATTTCACTGCAACCAGTGAGTTGCCAGTGAAATTCCTAGAAAAGTTGCCGCATGTAAAGGTACCCTTAAGGTACCTTTACACGCCGCGACGGCAGGCTGGATACATCCCGCTACAGGCTACAAATGTAGCTTGTAGCGCCAATGTAGCCCGTCGTAGCGGCGTCTGAAGACGTGACGATACAGCCGGCAACAGATACATCTGTTTCCTAGCTCTGCTCGAAAACTGATGGCTACAACGCCGATGGTAGCGAGCTGTATCAGCGTGTAAAGAAGCAATGGAAGGGAACTCGGGACAGCCTGCGATGTAGCTGCAATATAGCTAAGGCGTGACCCTGGCTCCGTGTTACCGTGCCCCATGTGCGATCATTGGTGGAAGCTGCTGCATGACGATTGGTAGTCGCTGCATAGGGAGGCATATTTAAGGAGCTGACGAGTCACACTACACAATCGCTCGAGCGTGCTGTATTACTCAGCCTCCTGCGTTGCCTGCCCAATCAGGATGTTATTGCTTCGTCCTATCAGCGTACGGACGGCTCGTAATCCACAATTGTGGCACGCCTATGTGCTGGCCCTGCTGCACCAGGTACGCCCATAGTAGCTGGTTATAGCGGTGTGTAAATGAGCTACAGCTGGCTACTTGAGACACCCGGCGATGTAGCTAGCTATAGATGTAGCGTGGCGTAGCGCATCTTGTTGCGGCGTGTAAAGGTGATGCGTTGACCGTTTGTAACCGTTTGAGCGTGCTCGTGCACGTGAAGTAGCGGGATGTATCCAGCCTGCCGTCGCGGCGTGTAAAGGTACCTTTAGAGCCCCTTTACACGCCACCACTGAAAGGTAGCAACTGCCTGGCATTGGGGATATTTATGCCTGTTGCCATGAAATTGCTACGAAATGGCTGCATGTAAATAGGACACAGAAAGGAATTTCTCTATTTACACGTCGCCATTTCGTAGCAATTTCATGGCAACAGGCATAAATATCCCCAATGCCAGGCAGTTGCTACCTTTCAGTGGTGGTGTGTAAAGGGGCCCTCAGGGAACAGTTACACGTCGCAATGCAACATCGACAAAAAGTCACATGGTGTGGTTGTTGCAGTTGATATCGTTGCGTGGTGTAACAGGGCAATGCGACCGGAAAAAATCGCAGGTATGATATTGCAAGTAGATTGTGCAAGCCCTTCAACCGTACATTGTTGCATATGCGATCTGGCATGATCATGCTGTGTGACGGTTCAACTACGATCTAGTTTCCGATTTCACCGGTTGCACAAGCAAGCCCGTAGGCGTGTCTGTGGGTAGTGTTTTCTGCGCCCCATCTACGTCGATTGGTGGTTAGTATTGTATGCCGATTGGATGGCCCTGGCAAAAGAGCCATATTAGATTATCTGTGTGTATGCCACTTCATTCATTGACTTCTGCATCTCCTCAATGTTGCGAAAATGTATGTATACAAGGCGAATCATTATCAAACACCTCCTTTAATATTCATGATGTCGTTTAAGGTGCCTATTGAAGACGCTACAAACATAGCATCGCCAAAAACATACAGTACTGGCCAAAAGTGCCATGTCAGTATATGAAGGCCTCATTGATGCTAGCTACAATCTCCCATCCCACATGTCGCACATATATTAACCCCTTCATGACCCAGCCTATTTTGACCCTAAAGACCTTGCCATTTTTTGCAATTCTGACCAGTGTCCCTTTATGAGGTAATATCTCTGGAACGCTTCAACGGATCCTAGCGATTCTGAGATTGTTTTTTCGTGACATATTGGGCCTCATGTTAGTATTAAATTTAGGTCGATAATTTTTGCGTTTATTTGTGAAAAAATCAAAAATATGGCAAAAATTTTGAAAATTTTGCAATTTTCAAATTTTGAATTTTTCTTCTGGTAAACCAGAGAGTTATGTGACACAAAATAGTTATGAAATAATATTTCCCACATGTCTACTTTACATCAGCACAACTTTGGAAAAAGAAAAAAATTTTGTTAGGAAGTTCAAAGTTCATGAGCAATTTTTCATTTTTCCACCAAAATTTACAAAACCATTTTTTTAGTGACCACATCCCATTTGAAGTCCCTTTGAGGAGTGTACATGACAGAAAATACCCAAAAGTGACACCATTCCAAAAACTGCACCCCTCAAGCTACTCAAAACTACATTCAAGAAGATTATTAACCCTTCAGGTGCTTTACAGGAACTAAGCAAATTGGAAACAAAAAAATGGATATTTTAATTTTTCTAACAAAAATGTTCTTTTAGCCTCAATTTTTTCATTTTCATATGGGCAACAAGATAAAATGGATCCTAAAATTTGTTGGGCAATTTCTCCTGAGTATATCGATATCTCATATGTGATCATAAACCACGGTTTGGGCGCACGGCAGGGCTCTGAAGGGAAGGAGTGCCATTTGACTTTTGGAGCTAATATTCCATTCAAAAAGTGAAATGGCGCTCCTTCACTTCTGAGCCCTGCCGCGGTCAAAACAGTGGTTTATGACCACATATGAGACATCGGTGTACTCAGGAGAAATTGCCCAACAAATTTTAGGATGAATTTTATCCTGTTACCTATGTGAAAATGAAAGAATTGAGGCTAAAAGAACATTTTTGTGAAAAAAAAGTACTTTTTCCATATTCACAGATCAGTTTGTAAAGCATGTGGGGGTTCAAAATGCTCACCACCCATCTAGATAAGTTCCCTGGGGGGTCTACTTTCCAAAATGGGGTCACTTGTGGGGGAGCTCCAAAGTTTAGGCACACAGGTCCTCACCAAACGCAACATGGTGTCCGCTAACAATTTGAATGGAAAATCAGCCTAAATTGTTAGCGGACACCATGTCGCATTTGGAGAGCCCCTGTGTGCCTAAACATTGGGGCTCCCCCACAAGTGACCCCATTTTGGAAACTAGACCCCCCAGGGAACATATCTAGATGCATTGTGAGCACTTTGAACCCCCAGGTGCTTCACAAATTGATCCGTGAAAATTAAAAATACTATTTTTCCACTAATTTTTTTTTTTATTATTATGGATTTATTTGTGAAGAACCTGGGGGTTCAATATGGTCACCACCCATCTAGATAAGTTCCCTGGGGGTCTAGTTTCCAAAATGGGTCACTTGTGGGGGAGCTCCAAAGTTTAGGCACACAGGGGCTCTCCAAACGCGACATGGTGTCCGCTAAAAATTTGAATGGAAAATCACCTCAAATTGTTAGCGGACACCATGTCGCATTTGGAGAGCCCCTGTGTGCCTAAACATTGGGGCTCCCCCACAAGTGACCCCATTTTGGAAACTAGACCCCCCAGGGAACATATCTAGATGCATTGTGAGCACTTTGAACCCCCAGGTGCTTCACAAATTGATCCGTGAAAATTAAAAAATACTATTTTTCCACAAATTTTTTTTTTTATTATTATGGATTCATTTGTGAAGAACCTGGGGGTTCAATATGGTCACACCCATCTAGATAAGTTCCCTGGGGGGTCTAGTTTCCAAAATAGGGTCACTTGTGGGGAGCTCCAAAGTTTAGGCACACAGGGGCTCTCCAAAAGCGACATGGTGTCCGCTAACAATTTGAATGGAAAATCACCTCAAATTGTTAGGGGACACCATGTCGCATTTGGAGAGCCCCTGTGTGCCTAAACATTTGAGCTCCCCCACAAGTGACCCCATTTTGGAAACTAGACCCCCCAGGGAACATATCTAGATGCATAGTGAGCACTTTCAACCCCCAGGTGCTTCACAAATTGATCCGTACAAATTAAAAAAGAAAATTTGTGTGGAAAAAAAAGTATTTTTACCTCATTACGGATCAGTTTGTGAAGCACCTGGGGATTCAAAGTGCTCACTATGCATCTAGATATGTTCCCTGGGGGGTCTAGTTTCAAAAATGGGGTCACTTGTGGGGGATCTCAAATGTTTAGGCACACAGGGGCTCTCCATACGCGACCTGGTGTCCGCTAACAATTCCAATTGTTGGCAAACACCAGGTTGCGTATGGAGAGCCCCTGTATGCCTAAACATTGGAGCTCCCCCACAAGTGACCCCATTTTGGAAACTAGACCCCCCAAGGAACCTATCTAGATGCACAGTGAGCACTTTGAACCCCCAGGTGCTTCATAAATTGATCCGTAAAAATTAAAAAATACTTTTTTTTTCCACAAAATTGTTTTTTTTTTATTTTTATGGATTAATTTGTGAAGAACCTGGGGGTTCAATATGGCGACCACCCATCTAGATAGGTTCCCTGGGGGGTCTAGTTTCTAAAATGGGGTCACTTGTGGGGGAGCTCCAAAGTTTAGGCACACAGGAGCTCTCCATACGCAACCTGGAGTTTGCCAACAAATTGGAATTGTTAGCGGACACCAGGTCGCGTATGGAGAGCCCCTGTGTGCCTAAACATTTGAGCTCCCCCACAAGTGACCCCATTTTGGAAACTAGACCCCCCAGGGAACATATCTAGATGCATAGTGAGCACTTTCAACCCCCAGGTGCTTCACAAATTGATCCGTACAAATTAAAAAAGAAAATTTGTGTGGAAAAAAAAAGTATTTTTACCTCATTACGGATCAGTTTGTGAAGCACCTGGGGATTCAAAGTGCTCACTATGCATCTAGATATGTTCCCTGGGGGGTCTAGTTTAAAAAATGGGGTCACTTGTGGGGGATCTCAAATGTTTAGGCACACAGGGGCTCTCCATACGCGACCTGGTGTCCGCTAACAATTCCAATTGTTGGCAAACACCAGGTTGCATATGGAGAGCCCCTGTGTGCCTAAACATTGGAGCTCCCCCACAAGTGACCCCATTTTGGAAACTATACCCCCCAAGGAACCTATCTAGATGCACAGTGAGCACTTTGAACCCCCATGTGCTTCACAAATTGAGCCGTATAAATGAATAAAGAAACTTTTTGTGAAAAAACATACTAGTCTAGTAGTTGCAATTCGCAGCATAGGGGACCCAAAACATTTGGGTCTCTCCATGCTGAGGATTCCAGCCCCCTTAGCTGCCAAGTTGTACCTGGCTGGCAACCAAAAATGCGGCAAAGCTCCATGTCATTTTATTTGTAGAATTAAAAAAAAAATGACATGGGGCTCTGCCATATTTTTGGTCCAGCCAGGTACAACTTGGCAGCTACGGACTGCCACCAGCCCCCAGCTGCATCATTGTACCTGGCTCGCAACCAAAAATACAGTGAAGCCTATTTTTTTTTTTATTTCTAGAATTATTTCTAGAAAAAAAATGACATGGGGCTCCGCCATATTTTTGGTCCAGCTAGATACAACTTGGCAGCTACGGAATGCCACCAGCCCCCAGCTGCCTCGTCATACCTGGCTGGAACCAAAAATACAGCGAAGCCTATTTTTTTTTCCATTTCTAGAATTATTTCTAGAGAAAAAATGACATAGGGCTCCGCCATATTTTTGGTCCAGCCAGGTACAACTTGGCAGCTACGGACTGCCACCCACCCCCAGCTGCCTCGTCATACCTGGCTGGAACCAAAAATACAGCGAAGCCCATTTTTTTTTTAATTTCTAGAACTAATTCTAGAAAAAAAAATTACGTGGGGCTCCGCCATATTTTTGGTCCAGCCAGGTACAACTAGGCAGCTGGGGGCTGGAATCCTCAGCATAGTGAGGCCCAAGCGTTCTGGGCCCCCCATGCTGTGAATTGCAGCCCGCAGCCGCCCCATAAAATGGAGCATTCATTGAAGCGCCATTTTCTGGCGCTGTACCCATGCTCTTCCAGTTGCCCTGGTGCCGGTGGCTAACTGGGTAATAAAGGGGTTAATGCCAGCTTTTTATTGGCAGCTGGCACTAAGCCCGAGATTCATAATATAGGGCCAATGTTAGACCCGCCATTAGGAATCTCTGGTAAATAGTCAGAAAATACACACAGAGAAAAATCTTTTTATTTGAAAAAAAACACAAACAAAATTCGGACTCCATCTTTATTATAAAGATCCGACGTAGTCCACCATGAAGGTCCCACGACGCTCGATCGCCTCCGACGTAGTCCACAACGAAGGTCCCACGACGCTCGATCACCTCTGCTACATCCAGAGACTGCAGCAAGGGATCAAGTGTCCTCTTGTTGTAGTTTCTGGGGTCAGAGTCATGGTGCACGGTACGGCAGATCATTGCCATACAGTGCACCATGACTGACCCCAGTGACTACAAGAGGACACTTGATCCTTTGTTGTAGTCTCTTGGGTCACAGTCATGAAGTACTGTATGGCAATTATCTGCCATACCGTGCTTCATGACTGTGACCCCAGAGACTACAACAAGGGATCAAGTGTCCTCTTGTTGTAGTCTCTGGGGTCAGAGTCATGGTGCACGGTACGGCAGTTCATTGCCAAACAGTGCACCATGACTAACCCCAGTGAATACAACAAGAGGACACTTGATCCCTTGTTGTAGTCTCTGGGGTCACAGTCATGAAGTACTGTATGGCAATTATCTGCCGTACCGTGCACCATGACTCTGACCCCAGAGACTACAACAAGAGGACACTTGATCCTTTGTTGTAGTCACTGGGGTTAGTCATGGTGCACTGTATGGCAATTATCTGCCGTACCGTGCTTTATGACTGTGACCCCAGAGACTACAACAAGGGATCAAGCATCCTCTTGTTGTAGTATCTGGGGTCAGAGTCATGGTGCACGTATGGCAGATCATTGCCATACAGTGCACCATGACTGACCCCAGTGACTACAACAAGAGGACACTTGATCCCTTGTTACACCCATGCACCCATCCATCCACACATGCACCCATCCATCCACGCATCCATGCACGCACCCATGCGCCCATCCATCCACGCACCCATGCGCTCATACATCCATGCATGCACCCATGCGCCTATCCATCCACACACCCATCCATCTTTGCACCCACGCTCCCATGCACGCACCCATGCTCCCATGCACACACCCATGCGCCCATCCATCCACGCACCCATGCGTCCATCCATCCATGCACCCATGCGTCCATCCATCCATGCACGCACCCATGCATCTTTGCACCTATGCACGCACCCATGCATCCACCCATGAACACGCACACATACACATACACACACACACACATACTTACCTCTCTCTCAAGATCCTCTAGTGAGGAGGAGGAGCCTGGGAGAAGAGGAGGAGCGCCACACCGAGGAGCCGCGGCACCACGGAGGACGACGGAGGACGGGTGAGAGGGGACACGGGGGGGGGGGGCGTCGTGGATGGAGGTGGGATCCGGGGCAGGAGGGTTGAGGGGCACTAGGCACCCGCCGGCGCGCGCTGGCCAGTGCCGGCCCAGACCGCGCCGGTGCCTGCACCGGCGCCTGCAGCAGCGCCAGCATGCGGGAGGCTGTAGAGAGGTGATCGGTGCCGGTGGTGGGTGGGTTGCAGCCAGGGAAGGGACAGGGGGGTTAACTTGAAGTCGGAGGGGCTGAGGAGGGGGAGGGCACCCGCGCACCCACCCCTCCAAGCCTGATTGGAGAAATCCAATCAGATTTGGAGGGGAGAATCGCTCTGATTGGTAGTTCAGTTTAAACTGCCAATCAGAGCGAATTCAGCCACGAGGGGGAAAAAGCCACCCCCCCAGGACAAAGTACAGGTCCTCATGTTCCCGCGGCACCAGTGACATGTCACCGGCCCCGATCACCGGTGCCGCGGGAATGCGATCCTGTCATGACGTCGTGGGACGTCACAGGTCGGGAACGCATCGACTTCTATGACATCCCACACGTCATAGGTCGTGAAGGGGTTAAAATGTCAACACAAGTCTAGCCAATTCTTACAATAATAGGCCACATATATGTGACCATGTGCGACGCCTGAGCGTTGTGGTTTACATATTATGTGACGCCGTGGCGTTCACTGTGATCCTCCACTATGTGTAGGCGACTCCTTTGCGGATGGAGAAGTTTACACAGCATCACTACTCAGCCCCATGAGGTCATTACGTCATTTTGCAGCGTGCCCTGCCTTCTAGCTGCTTTACAGTCCCCTGCATAAAGATGGCTGCCGCACAGCACTCTGCAGCATGGAGAGAGCCCGAGCTACTCCTGCTGTTTGATTATTTGGATAGGCTGGACTACTGGTGCGAGTTACCGCATCAGCACCCACTGCTGCATAAGATGCGCATTGTGCGCAAAGTACAGCGGGCCCTGCTTAGGAGACTCCAAGTGGTGCGGACGCCTAAGCAGATCATAAAAAAGGTGGCGGACATGAAGTATAAGGCGAGGGACCGCATGGCCGCCATCCGCGCCCACATCTAGACTCTGCGTGGTGAGTATGATGTCATAAAACATACACACATATTTATTCACACCACAATATACATGATTTTGGCTACATGGAAGTGCTGATGCCTGATGGGTGTTCATGTGTTGGCCCTGCAAATACATGCACAAGGGCCATCACACAGTAATGTGTGTAGCATGCCATACACTCAAGATTCTTGTGGTCAATTCACTAACAACACACATAGACTCTAACCTTGAAGTCAGCATGTGCACATTGTCACTGATGTAATGGACCACAGCCCACAAAATGTCACATTGTCCCACAACCCCTACATCTCGCAGCACATACCCTTCTGGTTATTGGACACATAAGTCTACGCCCCACAACTTCCCGGTTGTGTACCTTTTTGCCAACCACACACACACACACACACACACACACACACTGTAACGTCATGTTGTCAATATGTTGTGGTCCAATAAGAAACGAAGGATTCCTATGTTGCCAAACATCCTGTCACTGTGGGGCTGTGCTTGTCGGCCCATGTGTATGGTAAAGGGAATGTCCAAAAGTGCTGCAGACAAAGCTTTATGACCCAATTGTGTGTCACAATAATGTAGTTTGCCAACATTCAAAACCTGTGTGTGCCACGTGGCAAGGACACCTTTATTCTTTCGACATATACATATATGACGTTGCTACCATTGTGCAGAAGATATTGCAGTCCCCTTGTACCCCAGCTTCAAATGTCAGGCACATGATGTCATACGTAAACAAAGGCCATTAGCCAGACATCATTTTAGGGGCATATCACTTCATACATGCCACAATAATTCTCCCTTTTAAACCAACAGATGCTGATGAGCAAGCTGAGGACTCCCCAACGGCTTCCCCTGCTGCATCAGCCTCCCCACCGGCATCCCCTGCAGAATCCGAAGCAGGGTCAAGAGCAGCCCCCCCACCGGCCTCCCCGGCTCCATCCCAACAAGCCTCAACACCGGCCTCCCCGGCTCCATCCCAACCAGCCTCAACATTGGCCTCCCTGGCTGAATCCCAACCAGCCACAACGCCGGCCTCCCCACCGGCCTCCCCGGCTCCATACCAACCAGCCTCAACACCGGCCTCCCCGGCTCCATCTCAACCAGCCTCAACACCAGCCTCCCCGGCTCCATCCCAACCAGCCTCAACACCGGCCTCCCTGGCTGCATCCCAACCAGCCACAACGCCGGCCTCCCCACCGGCCTTCCTGGCTCCATCCCAACCAGCCTCAAAACCGGCCTCCCGGCTCCATCCCAACCAGCCTCAACACCGGCCTCCCCGGCTCCATCCCAACCAGCCTCAACACCGGCCTCCCCGGCTCCATCCCAACCAGCCTCAACACAGGCCTCCCCACCGGCCTCCCCGGCTGCAGCCCAACCAGCCTCAACAGCGGCCTCACCCTTTGGCTTCGACTCTGTGATGGGTCACCACACCCCATCACCCAGAGTCCCACATTGAGTATGCTGCCTTGCATCTGTCTGGTAAGTGTCCGAGGCCAAACAAAATTGCTTGTGACGTTAGTTTTTGGCTCACTAATGTGTCAAATAATACATACACCACATCTATGTTGTCCTATTCTGTATGTGTAGGCACAACAGCTCGAGCCCTGGGTTAGTCCCTAAGCCACTCACCCTCCCCGGAGAATGGTGGCCCTGATGTAGTGGGTAAGTAATTTTGTGTCGCACAAACAAATCCTGCTACACACATGTGGTTGGTTTTTGGAATGATGCATTTCTTTCATCACTATAGGTGTTTTATCATTGAGTGACCTGATTCAGGCCCACCAAGAGGCCCGCCGACAGCTGCGTCACGCCACGGCACAGCTACAGGTGCTTGGTGCCATGATTCAGAGGGTCCTTGAGCACCAGCAAGCCCATGGGCCTGGAGGTCAACATTACTGATTTGGCGGGACTCCAAATGTGTCATGTTGGCATAACACCAATTTGTTTTTGTCATGTTGACAATTTACTTGTTGCTGTATTGTTGCACAGCCTTGTTTTACGTTAGGGACACAATGTGTCCACGTTTAAGGGGATACAATCCCTGTTCCCTGTTGTAGTCTCATGCCTTATACCGTTAACCAAAAAAAGGAAAAAAAAATGAATTTATACGCCTTTAGGCACACTGAAAGCAAGAAACAAGGGATGTTGCAAAATAAAAGTTGCAACAATCCCATAACTTATTGTGGTTGTGTTATTTACCATAATGACACTACTTCATTGTAGCAAAATATATGTTAACACCATGTAGCACCCAATAAGGAGTAAACTGTCTGTATTGGGTCCCCAAAACTGACGTGTGTTGTGCATCCCTCAAAATACGCACAGGACAAACACAACACACTGCCTGTCTGCAGTCACACATACCCAATGGTGATTTTGGCTTCATGCCGCCTAATTACCAAACCTATGTGTACACCACAGTTAAGCAATGCACAAGTCCTAAATAATGGACTTTGCCCCATGGTTGGGTTTCAAATTGCTTGACCCTTGTCTTTTGCACAGAATATCTCCCTTAACATGTGAATGCCACACATGAATTACAAATGTAACAACATCATTCATATACCTCAACATGTAGTAATGTGTATGCGGCGGGAAAACGTGTGACGCATCTGTCTCTTCCCTGCAACACACCGTTAAATTGTGGTGAAGAATTACCCATTAGATGGTGGCCAATAACACGGAGTCTTATTTGTGGCAAACATTTTATTTACAAAGCCAATCAAATGTATAGCCAAAAAAAGGCCCTCTCCCCAAATAAAACATGGGACAAACAAAACAGGCACAGCACTATTGTTGGTAGCATCCCCAATACTGTTGGTATGCAGCTGCAGGATCTGACGTGGCTGCTTCACCCACATCTCTTGCGGGAAGTTGGTGTGGTTGATGCCGAGGGAAAGGTCTTCCAGGATCCCTCGGCACTTCAGGATTAAGTCCAGGCACAAACATAGCCAGTGGCAGCGCCTGATGGGACACTGACTGCTGCTGGGGGGGCTGAGCCAAGATAGTCTGCAAGTTCAGTGTCCCATTCTCTGACACCTCCAGGGCTAGGTAGATTACCCTCTCGAAGTCCATATGTTTAGGGATGGGCGAATCTACTCGCTAGGACTCGTTACTCGGCGAGTAGTAAGGGACTCGCAGGACTCGGTACTCTGCGAGTTTCCCAGTGATTACTCGCACGAGTCCAATGCAAATCAATATCAATCCTAGTTTTGTCAGAAACACTGACAAAACTAGGATTGCCATTGTTTGCATTAGACTCGCGAGTAATCACTGGCTACTGTGCCAGTGATAGCAGGGAAACTCGCAGATAACTGCTGTTTCTTTGCGAGCCGAGTCCAGCTGTCTTCTCTGTGCAGCTCCAGGGTCCTAGAGCCTGCCTGCTAACAGACATTATGTAGCAGTGCTGAGATTGTTCTCAGTCTGCTCATTCCCTGTGTACAGACATGAATGTCTGTGCACAGAGATGATGTAGCAGTGCTGAGATTGTTCTCAGTCTGCTCATTCCCTGTGTACAGACATGAATGTCTGTGCACAGAGATGATGTAGCAGAGCTGAGATTGTTCTCAGTCTGCTCATTCCCTGTGTACAGACATGAATGTCTGTGCACAGAGATGATGTAGCAGAGCTGAGATTGTTCTCAGTCTGCTTATTCCCTGTGCATAGACATCTATATTTATGCACAGGGGATGTAGCAGAGAGGACATCGCGTTTTGGACTGCGTCGGACGGAAGAGGATTTTTTTAATTAAAGATGGAGTCCCTAATGGCTTTTTTTTTTATTTCTAATAAAAATTTTTCCTTGTGTTGTGTTTTTTTTAAAACAATTTACCGTATATACTCGTGTATAAGCCGAGTTTTTCAGCCCAAAATTTGGGCTGAAAAGTCCCCCCCTCGGCTTATACACGGGTCTATACGGTAGACCCGTGTGGTGGGGGCTGTGTGGTGGGGGCTGTGGAGGCTGGAGGAGGCGGGGGGGGGCTGCTGTATGAGCGGCCCCGTCACGTGGGGCCGCTCATTATATATGCACTGCTCCCCCTGTCAATCAGCGCAGGGGGAAGCAGTGCATATGGCCCCCCCAAAAGCTGGCACTGTCCCCCCTTGTAAGGGCCCCCCCCGGTGCTTATACATTACCCTCCCGGTGTTCTGATCGGCGCCGCTCCTCGGTGCTGCGTCGCCGTCTTCATCCTCCCGTCCGCGCTCGCTGCATCCATCCGGGTTCTCCGGCGGTCGCAGCGATATGACGTCATCGCGCGACCGCTGGAGAACCCGGATGCAGCCAGCGCGGGAGGATGAAGACGGCGACGCAACACCGAGGAGCGGCGCCGATCAGAACACCGGGAGGGTAATGTATAAGTAGCGGGGGGGAGGCCTTACCAGGGGGGACAGTGCCAGCTTTTGGGGGCTGTTGGTACCCCCAGGGGGCTGCTGGGTACCCCCTGGGGGCTGTTGGTCCCCCCAGGGGGCTGTTGGTACCCCCTGGGGGCTGTTGGTACCCCCAGGGGCTGCTGGGTACCCCCTGGGGGCTGTTGGTCCCCCCAGGGGGCTGTTGGTACCCCCTGGGGGCTGTTGGTACCCCCAGGGGGCTGTTGGTCCCCCCTGGGGGCTGTTGGTACCCCCAGGGGGCTGTTGGTACCCCCAGGGGGCTGCTGGGTACCCCCTGGGGGCTGTTGGTCCCCCCAGGGGGCTGTTGGTACCCCCTGGGGGCTGTTGGTACCCCCAGGGGGCTGTTGGTCCCCCCTGGGGGCTGTTGGTACCCCCAGGGGGCTGTTGGTACCCCCAGGGGGCTGCTGGGTACCCCCTGGGGGCTGTTGGTACCCCCTGGGGGCTGTTGGTACCCCCAGGGGGCTGCTGGGTACCCCCTGGGGGCTGTTGGTCCCCCCTGGGGGCTGTTGGTACCCCCAGGGGGCTGCTGGGTACCCCCTGGGGGCTGTTGGTACCCCCTGGGGGCTGTTGGTACCCCCAGGGGGCTGCTGGTACCCCCAGGGGGCTGCTGGGTACCCCCTGGGGGCTGTTGGTCCCCCCTGGGGGCTGTTGGTACCCCCAGGGGGCTGCTGGGTACCCCCTGGGGGCTGCTATATGTACCCCTGGGGGCCTGCTGTATACCACTGGGGCTGCTGTATACTACCACTGGGGCTGCTGGGGCTCCTGTATACTACCACTGGGGCTGCTGGGGCTCCTGTATACTACCACTGGGGCTGCTGTATACTACCACTGGGGCTGCTGGGGCTCCTGTATACTACCACTGGGGCTGCTGGGGCTCCTGTATACTACCACTGGGGCTGCTGGGGCTCCTGTATACTACCACTGGGGCTGCTGGGGCTCCTGTATACTACCACTGGGGCTGCTGTATACAACCACTGGGGCTGCTGGGGCTCCTGTATACTACCACTGGGGCTGCTGTATACTACCACTGGGGCTGCTGGGGCTCCTGTATACTACCACTGGGGCTGCTGGGGCTCCTGTATACTACCACTGGGGCTGCTGGGGCTCCTGTATACTACCACTGGGGCTGCTGGGGCTCCTGTATACTACCACTGGGGCTGCTGGGGCTCCTGTATACTACCACTGGGGCTGCTGTATACAACCACTGGGGCTGCTGGGCTCCTGTATACTATCACTGGGGCTGCTGGGGAATCTGTATACTACCACTGGGGCTGCTGGGGCTCCTGTATACTACCACTGGGGCTGCTGGGGAATCTGTATACTACCACTGGGGCTGCTGGGGAATCTGTATACTACCATTGGGGCTGCTGTATACTACCACTGGGGGGCCTGTATACCACACTGCTGGGGGCTGTATAACTGTGCTGGGTCCACCCTCGGCTTATACACGAGTCAATAGGTTTTTCCAGATTTTTGGGGCAAAAGTAGGGGGGTCGGCTTATACACGGGTCGGCTTATACACGAGTATATACGGTAATAGAAATTCATGGCGGTCATGTCTAATATTGGCGTGACCGCCATAAATTTCGGGCTTAGGGCCAGCTGATAATACAAAGCTGGCCCTAACCTCTTTATTACCCAGCGTGCCACCGCTACCAGGGCCACTGGAAGAGCGGGGTTCAGCGCCAGAGGATGGCGCTTCAATGAACGCGCCATCTTCTGGGGCGGCTGCGGGCTGCAATTTGCAGCGGGGGGTGCCCAGAAAGCTTGGGCATCCCTGCGCTGCGGATTCCAGCCCCCAGCTGCTTAGCTGTACCTGGCTAGACATAGAAATTGCGCGGAGCCCCACGCATTTTTTTTTTATTATTTCATGAATTTCAGAGTCAGAGTCTCAGAGTCAGAATCTCAGAATTTCATGAAATAATAAAAAAAAAATGCGTGGGGCTCCGCGCAATTTCTATGTCTAGCCAGGTACAGCTAAGCAGCTGGGGGCTGGAATCCGCAGCGCAGGGATGCCCAAGCTTTCTGGGCACCCCCCGCTGCAAATTGCAGCCCGCAGCCGCCCCAGAAGATGGCGCGTTCATTGAAGCGCCATCCTCTGGCGCTGAACCCCGCTCTTCCAGCGGCCCTGGTAACGGTGGCACGCTGGGTAATAAAGAGGTTAGGGCCAGCTTTGTATTATCAGCTGGCCCTAAGCCCGAAATTTATGGCGGTCACGCCAATATTAGACATGACCGCCATGAATTTCTATTAAATTGTTTTAAAAAAAACACAACACAAGGAAAATTTTTTATTAGAAATAAAAAAAAAAGCCATTAGGGACTCCATCTTTAATTAAAAAAATCCTCTTCCGTCCGACGCAGTCCAAAACGCGATGTCCTCTCTGCTACATCCCCTGTGCATAAATATAGATGTCTATGCACAGGGAATAAGCAGACTGAGAACAATCTCAGCTCTGCTACATCATCTCTGTGCACAGACATTCATGTCTGTACACAGGGAATGAGCAGACTGAGAACAATCTCAGCTCTGCTACATCATCTCTGTGCACAGACATTCATGTCTGTACACAGGGAATGAGCAGACTGAGAACAATCTCAGCACTGCTACATCAGGCAGCAGGCGGGCTCTAGGACCCTGGAGCTGGCAGCCTGTGCAGAGGAGACAGGATCTTATCTGTGCGAGTCAGCGATTACTTACAAAGTAAACGAGCAATGCAAATAAATGACAAAACTAGGATTGCTTCAGGCTGAAGCTTCCGAGACACATCTGCGATTTGTAAATCTCACACTACTCGCTATTACTCGCTTCCCCATTCATTAACATTGGACTCGCTAGACTCGCAACGAGTAGCGAGTCCTGTGCTCGGACTCGCTAGAGTCAAGCGATTCCGAGTAATTTAGGATTCGCCCATCACTACATATGTTGTTGATGGCCCAACCGGGATACCCGTTCACTAACTAGCTGCCCAATCCCAGTGCAAGGGATCCATTCCATGTTAAGCAGCACCCTCTTAGCCCAATCGCCCAGCTGGGTAGGGGGTGACAATGGTCTCCGATGCCTCACCCCCTCACTGGGCAGAGGGTGCTGCACGGCCACACTGGGATAAGGCTCCACAATCCCCCAGATGTTGTTGGGGGTCGGTCGCCAACAGGTGTGCCCTCCCCCAGGCTGGACCCGACCTCTTGAGGGCCCTGTGAAAACTAAAAAAAAAATTACTACATAATTTAACCATTGACATATCATCAATACATTACTACCAAGCAGCTATTTGTAGTGTTTGTGTGTGAAATGATGAGTTCAAGGTGTGCCCATTAGACTGTCCTAAAGATATGGCTATGTGTAACATGACACAGTGATTACTCTAGTCACCTAAGTAACCACCATGGACATGCATATGTGTTCACACAAGCACACAATCCTTCCCATGTCACAAATCGGTGCTACAACACCTAAACATTCTGTGCACTGTGCCAAACACCACACGCTAATAAGTTTGTCAAGTTAAACACAACACAAGTGTATCCAACCACCAGTGGAGAGTGCGATGGCACAAAGACATTAGGAAGTACCTCTTGTAGCGGAGCCGGGTCTTGGAGAGTGAAGGAGGAGGAGTGTGCTAAGTGCCTGCTGCACAGTGTAGTCGGAGGGAGATGCTGGTCCAGGAGGAAATGGAGGAGGTTAAAGTACCACAAGCGTGGCACATACACCTCCCCCGTTCCACTCCCGGACCTTGTTGATTTCTCAACTTCATTCAGCTCCCTCTTATACACTGTGCGCAGGTTCCTGATCTTCTTGAGCACAAACTCCTTATCCACTCTCTCCCCAGGGTTGTGCTGCTGGGAGAGGGTGATGAGCTGGTCATACGCCACTCTCTTCACCTGATGGTTCTTGTAATCATGTGATGTGGTCCGCCACAAGCACTCTAGCTCCTGGTACTTGGCTATGAAGGCCCAGACGAAATCCTGGTTCTCTGCCATCTGCAAAATGAAAAGTATGACATGAACATACACACATGTATGTATCATGTTGTTTCATGTGTGAAAAACGGTGTACATGTGGTCCTGTCCACACATCAATTGGCTACCACAAATTTCTTTTACAAATTAAACACCGTACCCAGGGTTGCAAACACACATTAAGCTAAATGCCACTACAGTCCCTACATAGGCCTGTATGGGTATGGAGGAGGATGAACTTCGGTTTACTTTTGCAAAGGCTCACAGGCAAAGGACATTCTTGTAGGTATGATGTATAATTAAAAACAAACTGAACCATGACTTGGTTTGAGATACTTTACAAACACATGCCCTTTATACATACATGCATCAATAGTGTGGACCACAACATATATGATGTTTACTCTAGTAATGTACATTCTGAGGAATATGCCATTAAGGGGATGCTCGTAGCAGCTCGGCCCATTAGGACACATATGTAGTATAAGCTAACACCAACAACATTATCACATGGTAGAGAAGTGAGTGCAAATCGCAACCCATACCGAAAGAAGAGAAGAAAACGAGGCAGAGTCATCAATACATACTGTCAGCCCTGCAGTGCCAGAAGAGGAGACGCTACCACGTTGTGCTTCCTTGTGCAACAGGCCAGATGTCCCACATCCATCTTTTAAAGGGCGCTCAACCAATCACATCACAGCAGAGTCGTCCAATCGGCGACTGTCGGGCGTGGTAACGGCAAGGCAAGGTACAATTGGACGATGCAAGCGGGTTGTGATTGGTGGCTTCACACATAAAAATGGGGAACGGCTGAAAGATGTTGTGTTTGCTGCCCAGGGCCATTGAGCAAGAAGTCATAGTGCATAACTGTTTGGGGATATTCTGGCATCTTAACTGCGTGTTGTAACTATTCCTGCATGGAGACTTTGCGCTAATGAGCACCAGGAACTCCTGACCCATTCGGCCACTATTACCACTTCCTTTTAGGCTATAGGCTACATATTCGGTACTGTGTGGGTGTTTGCCACATGCTGTTTAGTCAGTGATCATCTATTTTGTGTGGGTAACCCGGTCTTGACAAGAAGAGTGTTGGTAAGGTAAAATATGGACTATATCCAAATGGCAGGAAATGTCGGAGCACCGGTTGGCCACACACATTGCATGCAAACTGATTCCAGGACATGCAGCCTTGTGGATTGTACATCTGTCAGTTAGATGAAGACACAATAATGCATCTGCAAGCATTACCCTCAGAGATGCAAAATGGAACAATCTGTCCATGATTTCACTGCAACCAGTGAGTTGCAAGCAATGTCTACACTGATATCTCTGTGTGTAATGGTACCTTTAGTAAATCAATTTGATTGTGGGTCAGAAAAAAAATCAATATATTTAAACAATAAAAGTAGTAAAAACATGGGTTTTTAACTATATAGGTAGCAGCCGCCAACATGATGGCTAGGACACAAAGATACTGTAGCACAACAATGCTAGTTTCATACTAGTTCCATAGGACAGAAGTCATTCAAAGGTTTACCTCACAACTATTTTTTTTCTCATAAGGGTACCGTCACACCTCGTGACATCGCCACCAATTACATAGGCGACGCAAGGGCGTGGCTTATCGGCGGCGACAGTGCCGCTGTGTCGCCTAATGTAAAGGTGCGATGTCGGCAGTAAATATCTCCTCTGAGTGGTCGCCTGGTTTCTCAGCAGTGCTCTTAAACTAGGCGAGCACTCTGGGGCGATGTGTGCACATCGCCCCATGTAACATGCCCATTGGCGATGTTACAGGCGATGGGAGCCATAGGCTCCTTTGTTACAGCATCGCCGCTGGGGTTTGGAAACACCCCAGTGGCGATGCCACCTGTAGCATCGCCGGTGCATCGCCGAAGGTATCGCCGCGTTTAAACACGCAACAGCGACACTGGCGGGGCGCCAAAAATGTGCGCGCCCCCGAGTGTCGCCGGCGATATCTCCACTGACGTCACCATGTGTGACGGTACCCTTAGAGAAAATCATTTATGCTATCGGATATGTGCACAGCCTAACAGAATAACATGAGGACTAGTGCTGTCTGTCAAAACAATGGATAGCCCTCGCTTGATTTTTACAGCCATGTGCACAAGCCCTTAATGTAAGATGTTGGCCACCTCTTTAAATAAAATTCATGAATATAGAACTACCGTCAGTACAAAACTCACCAGAAGAACCTTTAAAATATTAATTCATCACCAGGACCACAATCAATACAGGAATACATTGTCAGAACTATCAGTATATGAATACAGCACTTGAACCATCATAAGTACATGAATACATTGCCATGGTTAATAGAGTGATTATTTACAATGTCAGGGTAGCCCCACATACAATGTCATCACATGAACCTAAATCTTTCTTTATGTTTTCAGCAATGGCAAGGAGATACTGGGAGATGTTGTTAATACCGGTAGCCATCATGAGACTGCATACCACACAGGAAACGCAGTACTGATGACATGGAGTCAGTATCACAATTTCACAAATAAGCAATTACATCTAGGAACCTTTCAGGTAATATATTTTCTGATTGTAGTCCTTTGTTTTGTTTTCCTCTTCATCTTATCCAAGCACAATGATGACCTTGGACATCCACAGGCCATCTCTACAGACATCCATCTTGTCCAGTATTTTTGAGTACCCCAATATGGTACCTTTAAATATCCTTGAACAAAAATATCTGCCCTATGCTATACCTGAATAGCCCTATGCCCTGAATAAACAATTGCACCTCACTGTGTTCCTTCACAAATTATGGCCCCCACGCCATCCATTTTATGGTGCATAGCCTCTACATTGTCCTCCACTGTAAAATACTGCTTACATCCCACCTTATGAACTATAACAGCCACACTGTCCACCATGATTAGCTATAACTTCTGCATTGTCTACCCATGGAGTGAACACCCTTATTAGATACTAGCTGTGAGCCCGATGCAAATGCATCGGGATTCTAGAACGTGCATTAATTTGATTATAGTAGATAGCTATTTTTTATTTTATTATTTATTTTGTTTTGTTTTTTTTACTATTTTTATTATTATTAAATTTATTTATTATTTGTTATTTTAAGTGAATTTATTTGTATTAAGATTATTTTATTTTATTTAAAAACCGCATCTGCGGCGCGGTTGCGGTAATCCCCATACAAAGTATAGGGGGACTTGCGGCAGGTGCGGCAAAACCGCACTTGCCGCACCTGCCGCAAGTCCCCCTATACTTTCTATGGGGATTACCGCAACCACGCCGCAACTTGCACTTGCGGCGCGGTTGCGGTAATCCTTATGGGGATTCCCGCTACCGCGCCGCAAGTGCTCGCACTCAGCCAGCGACTCGCAATGCGGCGCGGTTGCGGTAATCCTTATGGGGATTACCGCAACCGCGCCGCAAGTGCTCACACTCAGCCAGCGACTTGCAATGGCCTGGCGGCCATTGCTCACGCTACCTGAGCGGGAGATCGCTAGCTTTGTGGCCGAGCCTCTGGTTCTATTTTCGGCCAGCGACTCGCAATGGCCGCTTAGCGGCCATTGCTCGTACTCAGCCTGCGCACAACGTCACAGAGTCACATAGCCACGGTCTTTGCCGGGGTCCGACACGGAAGTGCCTACGGCAATTATATAGTAGATAGCTGTTAGCCTGATGCAAATGCATCGGGTATCTAAAATATGTTTATTGTTTTTTTTAAAGATTTTTAAATAATAATGGGCATCATCAATAGCAATAAATATAAGCAATAGCATTATTATTAGCAGTAATAGCAGTATTAATAGCATTATTAGCATTAATAATAGCATTAATAACATTATTAATAGCATTAATAGCATTATTATTAGCATTAATAGCATTAATAACATTAATAATAGCATTAATAGCATTATTGATAGCATTAATAGCAGTATTAATAGCATTATTAGCAGTATTATTAGCATTAATAGCATTATTATTAGCATTAATAGCATTATTAATAGCATTAATAGCATTAATAACATTATTAATAGCATTAATAGCATTATTGGTAGCATTAATAGCAGTATTAATAGCATTATTAGCAGTATTATTAGCATTAATAGCATTATTATTAGCATTAATAACATTAATAATATCCTGAATAGCATTATTAGTAGCATTAATAGCAGTATTAATAGCATTAATATCATTATTATTTGCATTTTTATTTTATATTAATATATTATTAATTATATTATTTTGTATATTAATTTTTTATTTTAATGAAAATTATTTTATTTTATTATATTTTAATTACTTAATGTAATAATATCTTAATTTAATATATTATTATTTATTTTTTTTTGTTATTATTATTTTTTATTTTATTATTTATTTTTTTTTGTTATTTTACTATTTTTATTATTATTAAATTTATTTATTATTTGTTATTGTAAGTGAATTTATTTGTATTAAGATTATTTTATTTTATTTAAAAACCGCATCTGCGGCGCAGTTGCGGTAATCCCCATACAAAGTATAGGGGGACTTGCGGCAGGTGCGGCAAAACCGCACTTGCCGCACCTTCCGCAAGTCCCCCTATACTTTCTATGGGGATTACCGCAACCGCGCCGCAACTTGCACTTGCGGCGGGTTGCGGTAATCCTTATGGGGATTACCACTACCGCACCGCAAGTGCTCGCACTCAGCCAGCGAGTCGCAATGCGGCGCGGTTGCGGTAATCCTTATGGGGATTACCGCAACCGCGCCGCAAGTGCTCGCACAGGGGCACAGGGGCACTGGGGCACAGGGGCACAGGGGCACTGGGCACAGGGGCACTGGGCACAGGGGCACAGGGGCACAGGGGCACAGGGGCACAGGCTCCGGAGCACTGTGTCAGCATGTGCTGACAGCAGCTGCTCCGGAGCGGGATGACAGGGGCACAGAGGCACAGGCTCCGGAGCACTGTGTCAGCATGTGCTGACAGCAGCTGCTCCGGAGCGGGATGACAGGGGCACAGAGGCACAGGCTCCGGAGCACTGTGTCAGCATGTGCTGACAGCAGCTGCCCCGGAGCGGGATCACAGGGGCACAGGGGCACAGGGGCACTGGGGCACAGGGACAGGGGCACTGGGGCACAGGGGCACAGGGGCACAGGGGCACTGGGGCACAGGGGCACTGGGGCACTGGGGCACAGGGGCACAGGGGCACAGGCTCCGGAGCACTGTGTCAGCATGTGCTGACAGCAGCTGCTCCGGAGCGGGATGACAGGGGCACAGGGGCACAGGGGCACAGGCTCCGGAGCACTGTGTCAGCATGTGCTGACAGCAGCTGCTCCGGAGCGGGATGACAGGGGCACAGGGGCACAGACTCCGGAGCACTGTGTCAGCATGTGCTGACAGCAGCTGCTCCGGAGCGGGATGACAGCGGCGAGGGGTCGCAATGCCCGCTACGCGGGCAATGCCTCGCACGTGATGACGTCACATAGTGACAAAGCCACGGCGTGCCGGGGTCCGACACGAAAATGCCTACGGCAATTATAGAGTAGAAAATAGCCACACTATTCCAATCTTCTATGTCCCCTAACATCCTGCCACATTTTGATTCTGCACCCATTTTCTACATTGTTCACTCACACAATGTGTAAAAAAAAAACATACTTTTACCCCCTTCTAAAAAATAATATATAAAATGTACTATAAATATTAAGCTTTGAGTAAATTACTGCCAAATTCTCTGAATGTCATCAATGAGAACCACAATTTAATGACATTTTTAGCCTTAGGGCTTGGACACACATCAGTGAAACTCGTCCGAGTTTACTGTGCGGAAAAATCGCATTGCTCTCGGACCAATGTTAACTAATGTCCGAGAGCACATTTCCGAGTCTTATAGGCATTTTCCGCATCCTATTCTCGGATTGCAAGTGAATCGCAACATGCTGCGATTGTATGCGAGTCACGGACGAGACTCGCCAATGCAAGTCTATGGGTCCGACAAAAATCACGGATGGCACACACAGACAGCACAGGGACAGCATAGGGAGAGCGATTTTTACATTGATTTTCTCGCAGTGATAAGAATAGACAGGATAGATAAGATAGAATAGCTAGATAGGGTTCACCTGTCTCCCGCTGCTAGTTCCGAGGCCGCCCATTAAGCTAATTACATATTCACTGAACTGAAGAAAGAAGACCCCGAGGGCTGTAAAGTGGAGTAGTAAAGATGGAGTCCCTAAGGTTGTCTGTGTCTTTATTTATAATAAATAATTTTTTCTCTGTGTGGTGTTTTTTTTAACACTTCATTGTAGATTCTTAATGGGCGGGTCAATTTTGGCCTGACATTAAGAATCTCGGGCTTAATACCAGCTTGTATAACAAAGCTGGTATTAACCCCTTTATTACTCAGCGTGCCACTGCCACCAGGGCCGCTGGAAGAGCCTGGTAAGGCGCCTGAAAATGGCGCTTATTAATGCGCCATTTTCAGGGGCGGCTGTGGGCTGTTGTTCTTTAGCGTGGGAGGCCCTATAACAATGGGCCCTCACCCCGCTGGGAATACCAGCCCTCAGCTGCCTAGTTTTATCTTGGCTGGCATTGAAAAATAGGGCGAAGCCCACACATTTTTTTTTTGCCAGCCAAGGGAAAATTAGGCAGCTGAGGGTAGCAGCTCACCGCTGTCTGCCTTCATCGGGCTGGTCTTAAAATTGCTGCGAAGCCCCACACATTTTTTTTTATATTTATTAATTTTACACCCTATAACACCAGGTTGGTTGCCCTACACTAATGTGTACGGCAACCAAGCAGAATCCCTGTCCAGATTGAGGAAAAGCACTCTGGCTACAACAGCCAATCAGAGAAGCTCTTAAACAGTGTGAGCTTCTCTGATTGGCTGTTTGTCTGACAGTTCAGTGAATATGTAATTAGCCTAATAGGTGACCCCGGAAGTAGCAGCGGGAAACAGGTGAATCCTATCTAGCTATTCTACCATCTATCTATCTGTCTATTCCAGTGATGGCGAACTCCAGGCCTCGAGTGCCACCAACAGTGCAGGTTTTCAGGATTTCCTTATATTGCACAGGTGATGATATAATCACCTGCATTCGTGATGATTCCAACCTCTGTGCAATGCTGAGGAAATCCTGAAAACATGCACTGTTGGTGGCACTCGAGGCCTGGAGTTCGCCATCACTGGTCTATTCTATTCTATCTATCTATTCTGTCAACTGTTTTCTCACTTTACACAGCATGAGAAATGCCGTGTTAAAATCGCATTACACACGGACAACACGCTGACAGCACTCGGATGTGATCCAAGAAAATGTTGGACACTCGCATAGCAGTTGGATGCAAAACGGAGCAAAACTCAGAGGACACTTGTCCAACTCTCGGATTCGTAAATCGGACCGTTTTTTCACTCGGATGTGTGTCCATAACCGTAGATGGGGCTTGTAAAAACAAGCACTTTTGAAATTCACTGTTTCTTACAATTTTTAGCCAATCTTGAGATATTATCACATTTTTTTGTTTACAGCACATTCCTCTGGAGACTGACCACCACTCCTGTCTAGCACAGTGCTTATGTGGCACCCCTGTGGGGATTGCCACAGGACCCACCGGTGCGGGGAGGGATGTATACCTTGGCACCCAACTCTTCCCACACCAGGCCTGGAGGGGGAGCCCTCACCAGCTGCCCTTAAGCCAGATCCCCTATAAAGGTCCAGGACTGAGGGAAGAGTGAAGTCAGTCAGTCAGTCAGACAGTTAGGACAGTTAGGTCAGCTAGGTCAGCTAGCACTGAAGAGTCTAGAGGAGCTGGTTGCGGGAATTAGGTCCAGAACCAGAGAGGACCGACCCAGCTGTGCAGCGCCCTAGAGAGGGATGGAGACCAATGGGAGCACAGGAAGAAGAAGAAGGGACCATAGTGGTTACCCTTATAGTTCACCCGAATGCCGGAGTCCGTGCCTTCCATTAACCACTTGTGGCAGAGAAATCCCGGAGGAGCCAGGAGGATCTAGTTCCCCCTGAAGCTCAGGAAGCACAGTGCCCAAACGCGGCCAGCTTAGGACCGGGGACCCCAAGAAAAGAATAGGGATCCCAAGAGGAGGTCCTCATAGGCAGTTGTGGAAGGAGCATCCTTAGGAGCAGAGAGCGGCAGATCTAGATTCAGGCAGATCTACCCAAATCATCATATACACAGACAGAGGAGGCCTCACAACTCTCCAAGGTGGACATCCCAAACCGCACCGGCCACCTGGTTACTCTCTTGGACTGTACCTGCACAGTGACACCAGGAAAAGGTACTGAAACAGAGACTGTTGTGTGTATGTGTGAGCCTGATTCCCCGCCGCCGCCTGCAGTGGTTACAGCAGGACCGCAGCTATAACTCCCATCATCCACCCCGCTGCGCTGAGGAAAAGCTCCACCTGTGGGGAGCTATACTACCTCTGCTGCACCACACCATCACCTCAGCGTCTGGATGCAGTGCTGGTAACCGCCTAACAGACACCACAGGTGGCATCATGTATAATCCCCAATCATCACCCCCATCAGCCATTGAGTGCCCAGAGCACGGAACCAGGACCTGACCAGCCATGATCCCCACCGCAGCCACCATCCCTGTATCCGACTAACCGCTTTCCTGCCGGCCCGACTCACTTACATGCTGTTTTCTATTATCTGCTGAGCAAGGCTGGATGGAATCGCTCACTTGCAGGCTTAGCATCACTACAGTGCTTACAAACTAAGTGCACCTAGCTTAGCTTCAACTAGGCAGGCTCTGACACAACTAAGTGCATGCTTCGCTTCACTGCAGGGCTTACAAACTAAGTGCATGCTTAGCTTCACTGCAGGGCTTACAAACTAAGTGCATGCTTAGCTTCACTGCAGGGCTTACAAACTAAGTGCATGCTTACTTCACTGAGGGCTTCACATGACCAAACTAAGTGCATGCTTAGCTTCACTGCAGGGCTTACAAACTAAGTGCATGCTTCACTTCACTGTAGGGCTTACAAACTAAGTGCATGCTTAGCTTCACTGCAGGGCTTACAAACTAAGTGCATGCTTAGCTTCACTGCAGGGCTTACAAACTAAGTGCATGCTTAGCTTCACTGCAGGGCTTACAAACTAAGTGCATGCTTAGC